>CAJZBX010000219.1:0-5000 GCA_914767735.1 Anoplius nigerrimus
CACGCAATAATTACAACACAGACACACGAAAAACTTTCTCACGTATTATAAAGTTACACAGAAAATTAGCAGCAGCAAGAACCCAGAGGGATTTCCTACAGGAATGTAAACGCAGAAACATATTTCCACCGCACATCAAAAACAGCAGAATCAGAACACCATCATTCGCAAACAACACATCAACAACAAGGATACAAAATGCAGAAAGGAAATTTAAACTAAGGACCCTAAAAATAGAAATCAAAGACAGCTACAGTAGGATTCATAATTTAGAAAACAAAATCACACAGGACCTAAGGTATTTTTACACCATCATACGTAGTTGTGACCACGAACTATATCGCGATTGGCTTACACACACTCTCGTTACAGAACAAGAAAAAAGACAAAAAAGACACAAACGTAAAATAATAAATATTGTTAACAGAACCAACACTAACCCAACACACATACACACACAACAAAATTGGATAAAAAACTTAACTAACGTCACCATACCAGAACACATCAGTAATATCCTAGCGCTAGGACCAAAATTCAGTATTCCGTACACCAAAAATACGTTACCGACTTTTGACATAGTCACAGAACTAGAAATTGCCATCAAAAATTTGGGAAAAGACGTAAAAAACAACATTAGAACCGAGGTTGTACAAGACATTATTGATTTCAAAACCAAACTCAGCAGAAACAACAAACAGCATGATTTATTAAAGAAAATAAAACACACACAAACATTTCTAAAAGACCACCCAGACTTGCACATAACAAAAGCAGATAAAGGTAACACTACAGTAATTATGCTAAAAAAGGATTACATAGAAAAGGTTTCCCAAATTCTTGATGACAGTTCAACATACATACCAGTTAAATCAGATCCGACGAAAAGAATAGAATTAGAAACCAATAAGTTAGTCAAAGAATGGGAGAAAAAAGCGTATATAAACGAAACGACAAGAAAACACCTAGAAAGTCACGCGTCGACTACACCAAAACTGTATGGGCTTCCGAAAATACATAAAGATAATGTTCCAATGAGACCGATTGTATCGTTCATCAACTCACCGACGTACAAACTCGCGAAATTTGTTGCAAATATCATTAAACCTACACTTGGAAAAACAGTACACGACGTAAAAAACAGCTTTGATTTAGCCAAAGAAATAAAAACTTTTTCAATACCATCGGGAAACAAATTAGTGTCGTTTGATGTGGTGTCGTTATACACAAATATAGATGCAAGTTTGGTTATCAAATGTTTAAAACGAAGATGGGCAAAAATCAGGGGGCACACCACCTTACCACTAGAAGAGATCTTAAAAGCAACTAAGTTATGCCTAGATTCTACATACTTTGCATTCAACGGGCACACATATAAACAAATTTTTGGATCACCCATGGGCTCCCCAATATCAGCTGTAACGGCAAATCTAGTAATGGAATACGTCATAACAGACCTACTCAGAAAAGCACCATATAAACCACAATTTCTAAAGAGATACGTAGACGACATAATATTAGAACTCCCGGAAAACCTCATAGAACCCATGCTAACACATTTTAACTCGTATAATCAAAGGATAAAATTCACACATGAATTAGAACAAGATCACAGTATCAGTTTTTTGGACATGTCACTCATTAATAATAACAACAATAGAATCTCGTACAAATGGTTTAAAAAAACAACAGCATCTGGTAGGCTACTAAATTACAAATCACATCATGCCATTAATCAAAAAAAGAATCTAGTCATCAACTCAGTTGACAGAGCTCTTAGATTGACCGACCCGACGCATAGACCGATAAGCATTAGAACAGTTAAACAAGACCTATTAAACAATAATTACCCAGAAAAGACAATAGACAGGACATTACACGACAGGGTACACAGACTTTACAACACATTACAGACAAAAGACAATATACCAGTCACAGAACATATTTCCACAATTACCATCCCATATGTGAGTGGCTTAGGCCAAAAGATAAAACGCACGCTGCAGAGGTACAATATTGGCACGGTTTTTAAAACATCTGTAAACCTGCACAACAAACTCTACAGCAAGAGCAAAGACATAACACCAAAAGAACTAAGATCTAATGTGGTGTACAGCATCCCTTGCTCCCACTGTGACAAAGTATACATAGGACAGACGAAACAACATCTCAAAAACAGATTAGCAGGACATAAAGCGAATATAAAATCGGACACAAATTTACATACGGCACTGACGAAACACATAACAGAGACAGACCACAATTTCAACTACAAAGACACGAAAATCTTGGACGTAGAACCCAACTATCAAAAACGGTTAATCAAAGAAATGTTACATATACAAACGAACAACACGGTCAATCTTCGAACAGATACAGATAATCTAAGCAATATTTACCTCCCACTTCTTAACAATAGACAAACCTACCATAACTGACAATAGAAAGTAAAGAAAGAAATAGACACGTAAATATTTAAAAATACACACACCACTTGAAACTTTACATTAACCAGAGAAAATGGCACAAAATTTATTTCAAAGATCTCAAGCAACAAACAAGAATAATCATATACAAGTTCAATTTAAAATAAACTTCAAAATTTTAAAAGTATTCTCCTTGAAAAAACTTAGAGTCCTAATATTATGTCCACAATTAAAAATCAAAAAATAAAACTAAGTCATAGATGTCTGTTACATGAACAACATTTTCGGAAGACCATACAAAAATGTCATAATAATGCGAATAAGGAGGCACTTGTAGATTGTACAGTCTTAGTATGCAGGAACCACCTCTTACAATATAACAGTAAAGAGGAGGTTGCTACATACACTCCTGAACACAACAAGACACAGATGTGTGTAAAATGGCGAGGTCCAAAATCAAAAATTATAAATTAGATTAAGCGCGTTTTGCATATAGTTTTCGGCCAAATTAACTCAAAATTTAGAAGCACCGTTAACAATCCGAAATTAAAGGATTGTATAGTAAGGAGGTACGCACAGCCGTGGTCTTGGTATGGAATATAACTTTCTTCAACACTTGAGTGGGAAGGAATTTATAGTCCATACACTCCCGAATATAAACTTAATTTTTAAGCAAAGGAAAACCTATAACATTCTAAGTATGTATCTTGAGTAGTGTTCGTATATCGACACGTAGTACCAAGAATCATCCTTTCGTATAGAATATTATTATGTAAAGGAAGATTAGTGGTTACGCTCCTGAGGAATACGAAGAATGCACACACACACACATAACCACACTCACACGAACATTACACAAACGCAATAGACACACCACCGGATAAACATTGCCGATACAGAGGACAATCCGCGGGCAGGGAATACGACACATGAACTACCCCCTCCAATGAGAATTTCACCAGAAGAAGCGGCGAAAAAGACACTCGCTCGCAACGGTCCGTCTGAGTAAGACGTAAAATTGGAGATAAGTAGGAAGAACATCTAGCCATATAAAAGTGAAGTATTCCTTGCACCGAGGAAAAAATCGATAAGAATATGGAAAACAGGATCCTCTATATACAATAGGTAAACATTTATACAGTATTACAGTATTAGTTATTAAAGTGTCATAGTAAAAGTTAGAAGAAATGTATACAAGTTAGACTCATTTGTTAATAAATATTGTAGACTCCTGAAGAGGACGTTGTAAGGACGTCGAAACATGTAGAGAAAAGACATGAAATATATATAACTTTGGAAAATATATATATTTAGTACAATTTCAACCAGAACAAAAAGAGGGCTTCAAAAAACAATTGCAACTTGAATAATAGTGGTTGAATACTAACAATTATCTATCAAACATATCTGCCCGGATATGGAGTCAACTAAGGTGTGGAAACACACACGCAATAATTACAACACAGACACACGAAAAACTTTCTCACGTATTATAAAGTTACACAGAAAATTAGCAGCAGCAAGAACCCAGAGGGATTTCCTACAGGAATGTAAACGCAGAAACATATTTCCACCGCACATCAAAAAGAGCAGAATCAGAACACCATCATTCGCAAACAACACATCAACAACAAGGATACAAAATGCAGAAAGGAAATTTAAACTAAGGACCCTAAAAATAGAAATCAAAGACAGCTACAGTAGGATTCATAATTTAGAAAACAAAATCACACAGGACCTAAGGTATTTTTACACCATCATACGTAGTTGTGACCACGAACTATATCGCGATTGGCTTACACACACTCTCGTTACAGAACAAGAAAAAAGACAAAAAAGACACAAACGTAAAATAATAAATATTGTTAACAGAACCAACACTAACCCAACACACATACACACACAACAAAATTGGATAAAAAACTTAACTAACGTCACCATACCAGAACACATCAGTAATATCCTAGCGCTAGGACCAAAATTCAGTATTCCGTACACCAAAAATACGTTACCGACTTTTGACATAGTCACAGAACTAGAAATTGCCATCAAAAATTTGGGAAAAGACGTAAAAAACAACATTAGAACCGAGGTTGTACAAGACATTATTGATTTCAAAACTAAACTCAGCAGAAACAACAAACAGCATGATTTATTAAAGAAAATAAAACACACACAAACATTTCTAAAAGACCACCCAGACTTGCACATAACAAAAGCAGATAAAGGTAACACTACAGTAATTATGCTAAAAAAGGATTACATAGAAAAGGTTTCCCAAATTCTTGATGACAGTTCAACATACATACCAGTTAAATCAGATCCGACGAAAAGAATAGAATTAGAAACCAATAAGTTAGTCAAAGAATGGGAGAAAAAAGCGTATATAAACGAAACGACAAGAAAACACCTAGAAAGTCACGCGTCGACTACACCAAAACTGTATGGGCTTCCGAAAATACATAAAGATAATGTTCCAATGAGACCGATTGTATCGTTCATCAACTCACCGACGTACAAACTCGCGAAATTTGTTGCAAATATCATTAAACCTACACTTGGAAAAACAGTACA
>CAJZBX010000219.1:10000-12500 GCA_914767735.1 Anoplius nigerrimus
GTTGCACCTACGGTTTCTCTTTGCCCTTTTCTCATCCGGCAGTGTCGGGCGAGTATCGAACGTATGGCGCTTAGAGAAACTCTTGAATTGACCATTGCGTCTTTCTCAAAGGCTCTTTTTCTCATCTGGCCGAGTCGGGTGAGTATCGAACGTAAGTGTCTTTAGAGGAGACTTTGATTTACCATTACTTCTTTCTGAGACTACTTTCTCATCTGGCAGAGTCGGATGAGTATCGAACGGTGTAGTCTTTAGAGAGAATCTTGGATATATCATATTTGGTGGTATTTCTCTGAGGCTCTTTTTCTCATCTGGCCGAGTCGGGTGAGTATCGAACGTGAGTGTCCTTAGAGAGGTAGCGACTCTCATTGATTTTCCATTATGTCTTTCTGAGGCTATTTTCTCATCTGGCCGAGTCGGATGAGTATCGAACGTGTAGTCTTTAGAGAGAGAATCTTGGGATAATATCATATTAGGTATTCCTCTGAGACTCTTTTTCTCATCTGGCCGAGTCGGATGAGTATCGAACGTAAGTGTCTTTAGAGGATACTCTTTGAATTATATCACACCGTCTTTCTGAGGGGCTATTTTCTCATCTGGCCGAGTCGGATGAGTATCGAACGGTATAGTCCTTCGGAGAGGCACTTTGATTTATCATTACGTCCTTGTGAGTCTATTTGAATGAGATACGCTCGTAAGAAGGTCTCTCCTGTGCCGTTAACGAATCTGCATACGCGGATACGATAATGGCCCGCACAATCGTGGTTGTGCGGAACCCACCTCGGCTGTTCACGCACCGAGAAAACATGAGATTTCAAAGTACCTAATACAGTTTGTGCAAGGGTTCTCCTTGTACAACACAAAATATAAAAGATTACCCTGAACGGTGGATCACTTGGCTCGTGGGTCGATGAAGAACGCAGCGAATTGCGCGTCAACTTGTGAACTGCAGGACACATGAACATCGACATTTCGAACGCACATTGCGGTCCACGGATACAATTCCCGGACCACGCCTGGCTGAGGGTCGTTTATATATAAAAAACTGCTTGCGCTGACCTCTGAGGAGGGATAAGGCGTACGAGCGAATGCTGGACGTTCGTCTGTTTTTGTGAGATACTTTCGAACGAATTGAACGTACAGAGTTATTACTCGAACAGCTACTTTGCAAGAAAATTGAGAAAGAGTAGTATATGGGCATGCATGCGTGTACGTTGATTGTAAGGCGGTTCTGAGAACGTGTACCCTTCTACGATATGTACGATGGTGTTAGGGGGTGGTGTACCCTTCTCTCGTGCAAATTTGTGAAGGCGGGAAGTTTCTCGGTGTACCCTTCTCGCGTGCTCGTTTGTATGTCGACGATGGTGAAGGTGGTTTGGTATTATATTTATTGCAAGCGGCATAATGTACCCTTCTCTCGTATGTGTGGTGTGTAAGGTGGTGTGGTCGAAAGTCTAAATTCGAACGTATTATATGTACCCTTCTCTCGCGTGCGGTATGGTGCAAGGCCCATGACTCTCCGATTGACTGTGCGTTTGTACCCTTCTATGGGTGTACGGCGGTGCTAGGGGGTGGTGTACCCTTCTCCCGTACATTTCTGTGAAGGCGGAGCACAGGCGTTAGAGATAGGTCTTCTCTCGCACGCGGCATGGTGAAAGGGGGGGACTTAGACCTCTGTACCCTTCTCCCACATACGGCACGGTGTAAGGCGGTGGCCGCTGGTAAGCACTCCTGTACCCTTCTCTCGTATGCGTTGCGTGTAAGGCGGGGCTCGCTTGTGTACCCTTCTCTCGCGTGCGGCATGGTGTAAGGCCCATGACTCTCTGATTGACTGTGCGTTTGTACCCTTCTATGGGTGTACGGTGGTGCTAGGGGGTGGTGTACCCTTCTCCCGTACATTTCTGTGAAGGCGGAGCACAGGCGTTAGAGATAGGCCTTCTCTCGCACGCGGTACGGTGAAGGCGGGACTAAGAGCATTTTGTACCCTTCTCGCGCATACGGCATGGTGTAAGGCGGTGGTGTGTTGCAATATACAATATTATACCATGTACTCTTCTCTCGTACATGTACTTCCAGTTTCTCGTCGAACGGTATTTTCTGCATAAAAATTTATTCTCTGTACGGATAAATAATAACATGTATCCTATCACAATAAAAAGACGTCGTTTGAAATGAATGATTTATCATCATTATCTCGAATCTTCTCTCACACGCACGATATTTGTATTGAGAATGATATATGCAATAATCGAAAGAATTGCGAGCGGGCTCGAACAGTCCACGATGTGTCTCTCCCTCATACCTACATGTTCGATGATTGCTCTTAGATCGTTAACACGATACGGAAGGGAATAATGTCGACAAAATGTGGGATCGAACGCAAAGGAGAGAGTGTTCTCTCTGAAACCTACATGGTTCGATGATTGCTCTTAGGTCGTTAACACGATACGGAAGGGAATAATGTCGACAAAATGTGGGATCGAACGCAAAGGAGAGAGTGTTC
>CAJZBX010000219.1:20000-26061 GCA_914767735.1 Anoplius nigerrimus
CTGCTCTGGTTCGAGTTTTCGTTCAGTCACCGCAGCTAGCGTATACCACCGTTCGGCCGAGCGTGGGACTTAGTCTTTTGGAGCGCTTGGCAGCTCGACCAGGGGGTGACGGAATGAAGATTTTTTTTTTTCACGTTCTCGACTCTCTAAACGTTAGGTCATCGTGTAGAATGGCACGAGACGTGCTCCTACGAATTGTCAAGTCGCTGCGTCGCTCGGTTGATTTTTAAATAATTTTTTGAGTTTCGCCCGTATTCGGCACTTTCAAAAATTCGTAAAAAAAAAACTGGCCGTACGATTTTGACGAAACCCGCAGTGCACCTTTCTATCGACGCAAACTACCTTCCCTGCGAGTTTCAAGGCTCTAGCTGCTCTGGTTCGAGTTTTCGTTCAGTCACCGCAGCTAGCGTATACCACCGTTCGGCCGAGCGTGGGACTTAGTCTTTTGGAGCGCTTGGCAGCTCGACCAGGGGGTGACGGAATGAAGATTTTTTTTTTTCACGTTCTCGACTCTCTAAACGTTAGGTCATCGTGTAGAATGGCACGAGACGTGCTCCTACGAATTGTCAAGTCGCTGCGTCGCTCGGTTGATTTTTAAATAATTTTTTGAGTTTCGCCCGTATTCGGCACTTTCAAAAATTCGTAAAAAAAAAACTGGCCGTACGATTTTGACGAAACCCGCAGTGCACCTTTCTATCGACGCAAACTACTTTCCCTGCGAATTTCAAGGCTCTAGCTGCTCTGGTTCGAGTTTTCGTTCAGTCACCGCAGCTAGCGTATACCACCGTTCGGCCGAGCGTGGGACTTAGTCTTTTGGAGCGCTTGGCAGCTCCACCAGGGGGTGACGGAATGAAGATTTTTTTTTTTCACGTTCTCGACTCTCTAAACGTTAGGTCATCGTGTAGAATGGCACGAGACGTGCTCCTACGAATTGTCAAGTCGCTGCGTCGCTCGGTTGATTTTTAAATAATTTTTTGAGTTTCGCCCGTATTCGGCACTTTCAAAAATTCGTAAAAAAAAAAACTGGCCGTACGATTTTGACGAAACCCGCAGTGCACCTTTCTATCGACGCAAACTACTTTCCCTGCGAGTTTCAAGGCTCTAGCTGCTCTGGTTCGAGTTTTCGTTCAGTCACCGCAGCTAGCGTATACCACCGTTCGGCCGAGCGTGGGACTTAGTCTTTTGGAGCGCTTGGCAGCTCGACCGGGGGTGACGGAATGAAGATTTTTTTTTTTCACGTTTTCGACTCTCTAAACGTTAGGTCATCGTGTAGAATGGCACGAGACGTGCTCCTACGAATTGTCAAGTCGCTGCGTCGCTCGGTTGATTTTTAAATAATTTTTTGAGTTTCGCCCGTATTCGGCACTTTCAAAAATTCGTAAAAAAAAAACTGGCCGTACGATTTTGACGAAACCCGCAGTGCACCTTTCTATCGACGCAAACTACTTTCCCTGCGAGTTTCAAGGCTCTAGCTGCTCTGGTTCGAGTTTTCGTTCAGTCACCGCAGCTAGCGTATACCACCGTTCGGCCGAGCGTGGGACTTAGTCTTTTGGAGCGCTTGGCAGCTCGACCGGGGGGTGACGGAATGAAGATTTTTTTTTTTCACGTTTTCGACTCTCTAAACGTTAGGTCATCGTGTAGAATGGCACGAGACGTGCTCCTACGAATTGTCAAGTCGCTGCGTCGCTCGGTTGATTTTTAAATAATTTTTTGAGTTTCGCCCCGTATTCGGCACTTTCAAAAATTCGTAAAAAAAAAACTGGCCGTACGATTTTGACGAAACCCGCAGTGCACCTTTCTATCGACGCAAACTACCTTCCCTGCGAGTTTCAAGGCTCTAGCTGCTCTGGTTCGAGTTTTCGTTCAGTCACCGCAGCTAGCGTATACCACCGTTCGGCCGAGCGTGGGACTTAGTCTTTTGGAGCGCTTGGCAGCTCGACCAGGGGGTGACGGAATGAAGATTTTTTTTTTTCACGTTCTCGACTCTCTAAACGTTAGGTCATCGTGTAGAATGGCACGAGACGTGCTCCTACGAATTGTCAAGTCGCTGCGTCGCTCGGTTGATTTTTAAATAATTTTTTGAGTTTCGCCCGTATTCGGCACTTTCAAAAATTCGTAAAAAAAAAACTGGCCGTACGATTTTGACGAAACCCGCAGTGCACCTTTCTATCGACGCAAACTACTTTCCCTGCGAATTTCAAGGCTCTAGCTGCTCTGGTTCGAGTTTTCGTTCAGTCACCGCAGCTAGCGTATACCACCGTTCGGCCGAGCGTGGGACTTAGTCTTTTGGAGCGCTTGGCAGCTCGACCAGGGGGTGACGGAATGAAGATTTTTTTTTTTCACGTTCTCGACTCTCTAAACGTTAGGTCATCGTGTAGAATGGCACGAGACGTGCTCCTACGAATTGTCAAGTCGCTGCGTCGCTCGGTTGATTTTTAAATAATTTTTTGAGTTTCGCCCGTATTCGGCACTTTCAAAATTCGTAAAAAAAAAAACTGGCCGTACGATTTTGACGAAACCCGCAGTGCACCTTTCTATCGACGCAAACTACTTTCCCTGCGAGTTTCAAGGCTCTAGCTGCTCTGGTTCGAGTTTTCGTTCAGTCACCGCAGCTAGCGTATACCACCGTTCGGCCGAGCGTGGGACTTAGTCCTTTTGGAGCGCTTGGCAGCTCGACCGGGGGTGACGGAATGAAGATTTTTTTTTTTCACGTTTTCGACTCTCTAAACGTTAGGTCATCGTGTAGAATGGCACGAGACGTGCTCCTACGAATTGTCAAGTCGCTGCGTCGCTCGGTTGATTTTTAAATAATTTTTTGAGTTTCGCCCGTATTCGGCACTTTCAAAAATTCGTAAAAAAAAAACTGGCCGTACGATTTTGACGAAACCCGCAGTGCACCTTTCTATCGACGCAAACTACTTTCCCTGCGAGTTTCAAGGCTCTAGCTGCTCTGGTTCGAGTTTTCGTTCAGTCACCGCAGCTAGCGTATACCACCGTTCGGCCGAGCGTGGGACTTAGTCTTTTGGAGCGCTTGGCAGCTCGACCGGGGGGTGACGGAATGAAGATTTTTTTTTTTTCACGTTTTCGACTCTCTAAACGTTAGGTCATCGTGTAGAATGGCACGAGACGTGCTCCTACGAATTGTCAAGTCGCCGCTGCGTCGCTCGGTTGATTTTTAAATAATTTTTTTGAGTTTCGCCCGTATTCGGCACTTTCAAAAATTCGTAAAAAAAAAACTGGCCGTACGATTTTGACGAAACCCGCAGTGCACCTTTCTATCGACGCAAACTACCTTCCCTGCGAGTTTCAAGGCTCTAGCTGCTCTGGTTCGAGTTTTCGTTCAGTCACCGCAGCTAGCGTATACCACCGTTCGGCCGAGCGTGGGACTTAGTCTTTTGGAGCGCTTGGCAGCTCGACCGGGGGTGACGGAATGAAGATTTTTTTTTTTCACGTTTTCGACTCTCTAAACGTTAGGTCATCGTGTAGAATGGCACGAGACGTGCTCCTACGAATTGTCAAGTCGCTGCGTCGCTCGGTTGATTTTTAAATAATTTTTTGAGTTTCGCCCGTATTCGGCACTTTCAAAAATTCGTAAAAAAAAACTGGCCGTACGATTTTGACGAAACCCGCAGTGCACCTTTCTATCGACGCAAACTACCTTCCCTGCGAGTTTCAAGGCTCTAGCTGCTCTGGTTCGAGTTTTCGTTCAGTCACCGCAGCTAGCGTATACCACCGTTCGGCCGAGCGTGGGACTTAGTCTTTTGGAGCGCTTGGCAGCTCGACCAGGGGGTGACGGAATGAAGATTTTTTTTTTCACGTTCTCGACTCTCTAAACGTTAGGTCATCGTGTAGAATGGCACGAGACGTGCTCCTACGAATTGTCAAGTCGCTGCGTCGCTCGGTTGATTTTTAAATAATTTTTTTGAGTTTCGCCCGTATTCGGCACTTTCAAAAATTCGTAAAAAAAAAACTGGCCGTACGATTTTGACGAAACCCGCAGTGCACCTTTCTATCGACGCAAACTACTTTCCCTGCGAATTTCAAGGCTCTAGCTGCTCTGGTTCGAGTTTTCGTTCAGTCACCGCAGCTAGCGTATACCACCGTTCGGCCGAGCGTGGGACTTAGTCTTTTGGAGCGCTTGGCAGCTCGACCAGGGGGTGACGGAATGAAGATTTTTTTTTTCACGTTCTCGACTCTCTAAACGTTAGGTCATCGTGTAGAATGGCACGAGACGTGCTCCTACGAATTGTCAAGTCGCTGCGTCGCTCGGTTGATTTTTAAATAATTTTTTGAGTTTCGCCCGTATTCGGCACTTTCAAAAATTCGTAAAAAAAAAACTGGCCGTACGATTTTGACGAAACCCGCAGTGCACCTTTCTATCGACGCAAACTACTTTCCCTGCGAGTTTCAAGGCTCTAGCTGCTCTGGTTCGAGTTTTCGTTCAGTCACCGCAGCTAGCGTATACCACCGTTCGGCCGAGCGTGGGACTTAGTCTTTTGGAGCGCTTGGCAGCTCGACCGGGGGTGACGGAATGAAGATTTTTTTTTTTCACGTTTTCGACTCTCTAAACGTTAGGTCATCGTGTAGAATGGCACGAGACGTGCTCCTACGAATTGTCAAGTCGCTGCGTCGCTCGGTTGATTTTTAAATAATTTTTTGAGTTTCGCCCGTATTCGGCACTTTCAAAAATTCGTAAAAAAAAAACTGGCCGTACGATTTTGACGAAACCCGCAGTGCACCTTTCTATCGACGCAAACTACTTTCCCTGCGAGTTTCAAGGCTCTAGCTGCTCTGGTTCGAGTTTTCGTTCAGTCACCGCAGCTAGCGTATACCACCGTTCGGCCGAGCGTGGGACTTAGTCTTTTGGAGCGCTTGGCAGCTCGACCGGGGGTGACGGAATGAAGATTTTTTTTTTTTCACGTTTTCGACTCTCTAAACGTTAGGTCATCGTGTAGAATGGCACGAGACGTGCTCCTACGAATTGTCAAGTCGCTGCGTCGCTCGGTTGATTTTTAAATAATTTTTTGAGTTTCGCCCGTATTCGGCACTTTCAAAAATTCGTAAAAAAAAAACTGGCCGTACGATTTTGACGAAACCCGCAGTGCACCTTTCTATCGACGCAAACTACCTTCCCTGCGAGTTTCAAGGCTCTAGCTGCTCTGGTTCGAGTTTTCGTTCAGTCACCGCAGCTAGCGTATACCACCGTTCGGCCGAGCGTGGGACTTAGTCTTTTGGAGCGCTTGGCAGCTCGACCGGGGGTGACGGAATGAAGATTTTTTTTTTTTCACGTTTTCGACTCTCTAAACGTTAGGTCATCGTGTAGAATGGCACGAGACGTGCTCCTACGAATTGTCAAGTCGCTGCGTCGCTCGGTTGATTTTTAAATAATTTTTTGAGTTTCGCCCGTATTCGGCACTTTCAAAAATTCGTAAAAAAAAAACTGGCCGTACGATTTTGACGAAACCCGCAGTGCACCTTTCTATCGACGCAAACTACCTTCCCTGCGAGTTTCAAGGCTCTAGCTGCTCTGGTTCGAGTTTTCGTTCAGTCACCGCAGCTAGCGTATACCACCGTTCGGCCGAGCGTGGGACTTAGTCTTTTGGAGCGCTTGGCAGCTCGACCAGGGGGTGACGGAATGAAGATTTTTTTTTTTCACGTTCTCGACTCTCTAAACGTTAGGTCATCGTGTAGAATGGCACGAGACGTGCTCCTACGAATTGTCAAGTCGCTGCGTCGCTCGGTTTGATTTTTAAATAATTTTTTGAGTTTCGCCCGTATTCGGCACTTTCAAAAATTCGTAAAAAAAAAACTGGCCGTACGATTTTGACGAAACCCGCAGTGCACCTTTCTATCGACGCAAACTACTTTCCCTGCGAATTTCAAGGCTCTAGCTGCTCTGGTTCGAGTTTTCGTTCAGTCACCGCAGCTAGCGTATACCACCGTTCGGCCGAGCGTGGGACTTAGTCTTTTTGGAGCGCTTGGCAGCTCGACCAGGGGGTGACGGAATGAAGATTTTTTTTTTTCACGTTCTCGACTCTCTAAACGTTAGGTCATCGTGTAG
>CAJZBX010000220.1:0-165104 GCA_914767735.1 Anoplius nigerrimus
TATTCGTCGTATGCGAATCTGCGACATAGCAATTTGTAGGTTAAAACACGACACATCGACCCACCTTATACCGATCTGCGAAGAACTTGCATAGTTTCGTCAAACGTCGATCGTTCCGAGTGGTAGGCAATCCTGTCGTCAATGGTGATTCATGGCCTCACAGATATAAACATCGATAACTCCGCTTCTATTCGTCGTATGCGAATCTGCGACATAGCAATTTGTAGCTTAAAGCACGACACATCGACCCACCTTATACCGATATGCGACGAACTTGCATAGTTTCGTCAAACATCGATCGTTTCGAGTGGTAGGCATTCGGCCGTCAATGATGAT
Source organism: Anoplius nigerrimus (assembly GCA_914767735.1). NCBI lineage: Eukaryota > Metazoa > Arthropoda > Insecta > Hymenoptera > Pompilidae > Anoplius > Anoplius nigerrimus. Next base: position 337 of record CAJZBX010000220.1, read on the forward strand.
TCATGACCTCACAGATATAAACAATTATAACTCCGCTTCTATTCGTCGTATGCAAATCTGGGACATAGCAATTTGTAGCTTAAAGCACGACACATCGACCCACCTTATACCGATCTGCGACGAACTTGCATAGTTTCGTCAAACATCGATCGTTTCGAGTGGTAGGCATTCTGGCCGTCAATGATGATTCATGACCTCACATATATAAACAACTACAACTCCGCTTCTATTCGTCGTATGCAAATCTGCGACACAGCAATTTGTAGGTTAAAACACGGCCCAACGACCCACCTTATATCGATCTGCGACGAACTTGCATAGTTTCGTCAAACATCGATCGTTTCGAGTGGAAGGCAATCCGGCTGTCAATGGTGATTCATGGCCTGGCAGATATAAACAACTATAACTCCACTTCTATTCGTCGTATGCGAATCTCCGACATAGCAATTTGTAGCTTAAAACACGACACATCGACCCATCTTATACCGATCTGCGAAGAACTTGCATAGTTTCGTCAACCGTCGATCGTTCCGAGTGGTAGGCAATCCCTGCCGTCAATTGTGATTCATGGCCTCACAGATATAAACAACTATAACTCCGCCTCTATTCGTCGTATGCAAATCTGCGACATAGCAATTTGTAGCTTAAAACACGACACATCGACCCACCTTATACCGATCTGCGACCAACTTGCAAAGTTTCGTCAAACATCGATCTTTTCGAGTGGTAGGCATTCTGGCCGTCAATGATGATTCATGACCTCACAGATATAAACAACTACAACTCCGCTTCTATTCGTCGTATGCAAATCTGCGACATAGCAATTTGTAGCTTAAAACACGACACATCGACCCACCTTATACCGATCTGCGACGAACTTGCATAGTTTCGTCAAACATCGATCGTTTCGAGTGGTAGGCATTCTGGCCGTCAATGATGATTCATGACCTCACATATATAAACAACTACAACTCCGCTTCTATTCGTCGTATGCAAATCTGCGACACAGCAATTTGTAGGTTAAAACACGGCCCAACGACCCACCTTATATCGATCTGCGACGAACTTGCATAGTTTCGTCAAACATCGATCGTTTCGAGTGGAAGGCAATCCGGCTGTCAATGGTGATTCATGGCCTGGCAGATATAAACAACTATAACTCCACTTCTATTCGTCGTATGCGAATCTCCGACATAGCAATTTGTAGCTTAAAACACGACACATCGACCCATCTTATACCGATCTGCGAAGAACTTGCATAGTTTCGTCAACCGTCGATCGTTCCGAGTGGTAGGCAATCCTGCCGTCAATTGTGATTCATGGCCTCACAGATATAAACAACTATAACTCCGCCTCTATTCGTCGTATGCAAATCTGCGACATAGCAATTTGTAGCTTAAAACACGACACATCGACCACCTTATACCGATCTGCGACGAACTTGCATAGTTTCGTCAAACGTCGATCGTTCCGAGTGGTAGGCAATCCTGTCGTCAATGGTGATTCATGGCCTCACAGATATAAACATCGATAACTCCGCTTCTATTCGTCGTATGCGAATCTGCGACATAGCAATTTGTAGCTTAAACACGACACATCGAGCCACCTTATACCGATCTGCGACGAACTTGCATAGTTTCGGCAAATGTCGATCGTTCCGAGTGGTAGGCAATCCGGTCGTCAATGGTGATTCATGGCCTCACAGATATAAACATCGATAACTCCGCTTCTATTCGTCGTACGCAAATCTGCGACATAGCAATTTGTAGCCTAAAACACGACACATCGACCCACCTTATACCGATCTGCGACGAACTTGCATAGTTTCGTCAAACATCGATTGTTTCGAGTGGAAGGCAATCCGGCCGTCAATGGTGATTCATGGCCTGACAGATATAAACAACTATAACTCCACTTCTATTCGTAGTATGCGAATCTGCGACATAGCAATTTGTAGCTTAAAACACGACACATCGACCCATCTTATACCAAACTGCGAAGAACTTGCATAGTTTCGTCAAACCTCGATCGTTCCGAGTGGTAGGCAATCCTGCCGTCAATGGTGATTCATGGCCTCACAGATATAAACAATTATAACTCCGCCTCTATTCGTCGTATGCAAATCTGCGACATAGCAATTTGTAGCTTAAAACACGACACATCGACCCATCTTATAACCGATCTGCGAAGAACTTGCATAGTTTCGTCAAACGTCGATCGTTCCGAGTGGTAGGCAATCCTCCGTCAATGGTGATTCATGGCCTCACAGATATAAACAACTATAACTCCGCCTCTATTCGTCGTACGCAAATCTGCGACATAGCAATTTGTAGCCTAAAACACGACACATCGCCTTATACCGATCTGCGAAGAACTTGCATAGTTTCGTCAAACGTCGATCGTTCCGAGTGGTAGGGCAATCCGGCTGTCGATGGTGATTCATGACCTCACAGATATAAACATCGATAACTCCGCTTCTATTCCTCGTATGCGAATCTGCGGGCATAGCAATTTGTAGCTTAAAACACGGTCCAACGACCCACCTTATACCGATCTGCAACGAACTTGCATAGTTTCGGCAAACGTCGGTCGTTCCGAGTGGGTAGGCAATCCGGCCGTCAATGGTGATTCATGGCCTGACGGATATAAGCAACTATAACTCCACTTCTATTCGTCGTATGCGAATCTGCGACATAGCAATTTGTAACTTAAAACACGACACATCGACCCATCTTATACCGATCTGCGAAGAACTTGCATAGTTTCGTCAAACGTCGATCGTTCCGAGTGGTAGGCAATCCTGCCGTCAATGGTGATTCATGGCCTGACCGATATAAACAACTATAACTGCGCTTCTATTCGTCGTACGCAAATCTGCGACATAGCAATTTGTAGCCTAAAACACGGCACATCGAGCCACCTTATACCGATCTGCGACGAACTTGCATAGTTTCGGCAAACGTCGGTCGTTCCGAGTGGTAGGCAATTCGGCCGTCAATGGTGATTCATGGCCTGACAGATATAAACAACTATATCTCCGCTTCTATTCGTCGTACGCAAATCTGCGACATAGCAATTTGTAGCCTAAAACACGACACATCGAGCCACCTTATACCGATCTGCGACGAACTTGCATAGTTTCGTCAAACGTCGATCGTTCCGAGTGGTAGGCAATCCTGTCGTCAATGGTGATTAATGGCCTCACAGATATAAACATCGATAAATCCGCTTCTATTCGTCGTATGCGAATCTGCGACACAGCAACTTGTAGCTTCAAAAACGGCCCAACGACCCACCTTATACCGATCTGCGACGAACTTGCATAGTTTCGTCAAACATCGATCGTTTCGAGTGGAAGGCAATCCGGCCGTCAATGGTGATTCATGGCCTGACAGATATAAACAACTATAACTCCGCTTCTATTCGTCGTATGCCAATCTGCGACATAGCAATTTGTAGCTTAAAGCACGATACATCGACCCACCTTATACCGATCTGCGACGAACTTGCATAGTTTCGTCAATCATCGATCGTTTCGAGTGGTAGGCATTCTGGCCGTCAATGATGATTCATGACCTCACAGATATAAACAACTACAACTCCGCTTCTATTCGTCGTATGCAAATCTGCGACATAGCAATTTGTAGCTTAAAACACGGCCCAACGACGCACCTTATACCGATCTGCAACGAACTTGCATAGTTTCGTCAAACATCGATCGTTTCGAGTGGTAGGCAATCCGGTCGTCAATGGTGATTAATGGCCTCACAGATATAAACAACTATAACTCCAATTCTATTCGTAGTACGCGAATCTGCGACATAGCAATTTGTAGCTTAAAACACGACACATCGACCCAGCTTATACCGATCTGCGAAGAACTTGCATAGTTTCGTCAAACGTCGATCGTTCCGAGTGGTAGGCAATCCGGCCGTCAATGGTGATTCATGGCCTGACAGATAAAAACAACTATAACTCCACTTCTATTCGTCCTATGCGAATCTGCGACATAGCAATTTGTAGCTTAAAACACGACACATCGACCTATCTTATACCGATCTGCGAAGAACTTGCATAGTTTCGTCAACCGTCGATCGTTCCGAGTGGTAGGCAATCCTGCCGTCAATGGTGATTCATGGCCTCACAGATATAAACAACTATAACTCCGCCTCTATTCGTCGTATGCAAATCTGCGACATAGCAATTTGTAGCTTAAAGCACGACACATCGAGCCACCTTATACCGATCTGCGACGAACTTGCATAGTTTCGTCAAACGTCGATCGTTCCGAGTGGTAGGCAATCCTCTTGTCAATGGTGATTAATGGCCTCACAGATATAAACATCGATAACTCCGCTTCTATTCGTCGTACGCAAATCTGCGACATAGCAATTTGTAGCCTAAAACACAACACATCGAGCAACCTTATACCGATCTGCGACGAACTTGCATAGTTTCGGCAAACGTCGGTCGTTCCGAGTGGTAGGCAATTCGGCCGTCAATGGTGATTCATGGCCTGACAGATATAAACAACTATATCTCCGCTTCTATTCGTCGTACGCAAATCTGCGACATAGCAATTTGTAGCCTAAAACACGACACATCGAGCCACCTTATACCGATCTGCGACGAACTTGCATAGTTTCGTCAAACGTCGATCGTTCCGAGTGGTAGGCAATCCTGTCGTCAATGGTGATTAATGGCCTCACAGATATAAACATCGATAAATCCGCTTCTATTCGTCGTATGCGAATCTGCGACACAGCAACTTGTAGCTTCAAAAACGGCCCAACGACCCACCTTATACCGATCTGCGACGAACTTGCATAGTTTCGTCAAACATCGATCGTTTCGAGTGGAAGGCAATCCGGCCGTCAATGGTGATTCATGGCCTGACAGATATAAACAACTATAACTCCGCTTCTATTCGTCGTATGCCAATCTGCGACATAGCAATTTGTAGCTTAAAGCACGATACATCGACCCACCTTATACCGATCTGCGACGAACTTGCATAGTTTCGTCAATCATCGATCGTTTCGAGTGGTAGGCATTCTGGCCGTCAATGATGATTCATGACCTCACAGATATAAACAACTACAACTCCGCTTCTATTCGTCGTATGCAAATCTGCGACATAGCAATTTGTAGCTTAAAACACGGCCCAACGACGCACCTTATACCGATCTGCAACGAACTTGCATAGTTTCGTCAAACATCGATCGTTTCGAGTGGTAGGCAATCCGGTCGTCAATGGTGATTAATGGCCTCACAGATATAAACAACTATAACTCCAATTCTATTCGTAGTACGCGAATCTGCGACATAGCAATTTGTAGCTTAAAACACGACACATCGACCCAGCTTATACCGATCTGCGAAGAACTTGCATAGTTTCGTCAAACGTCGATCGTTCCGAGTGGTAGGCAATCCGGCCGTCAATGGTGATTCATGGCCTGACAGATAAAAACAACTATAACTCCACTTCTATTCGTCCTATGCGAATCTGCGACATAGCAATTTGTAGCTTAAAAACACGACACATCGACCTATCTTATACCGATCTGCGAAGAACTTGCATAGTTTCGTCAACCGTCGATCGTTCCGAGTGGTAGGCAATCCTGCCGTCAATGGTGATTCATGGCCTCACAGATATAAACAACTATAACTCCGCCTCTATTCGTCGTATGCAAATCTGCGACATAGCAATTTGTAGCTTAAAGCACGACACATCGAGCCACCTTATACCGATCTGCGACGAACTTGCATAGTTTCGTCAAACGTCGATCGTTCCGAGTGGTAGGCAATCCTCTTGTCAATGGTGATTAATGGCCTCACAGATATAAACATCGATAACTCCGCTTCTATTCGTCGTACGCAAATCTGCGACATAGCAATTTGTAGCCTAAAACACAACACATCGAGCAACCTTATACCGATCTGCGAAGAACTTGCATAGTTTCGTCAAACGTCGATCGTTCCGAGTGGTAGGCAATCCGGCCGTCGATGGTGATTCATGGCCTCACAGATATAAACATCGATAACTCCGCTTCTAATCGTCGTATGCGAATCTGCGGCATAGCAATTTGTAGCTTAAAGCACGACACATCGACCCACCTTATACCAATCTGCGACGAACTTGCATAGTTTCGTCAAACATCGATCGTTTCGAGTGGTAGGCATTCGGGCCGTCAATGATGATTCATGACCTCACAGATATAAACAACTACAACTCCGCTTCTATTCGTCGTATGCAAATCTGCGACATAGCAATTTGTAGCCTAGAACACGACACATCGAGCCACCTTATACCGATCTGCGACGAACTTGCATAGTTTCGTCAAACATCGATCGTTTCGAGTGGAAGGCAATCCGGCTGTCAATGGTGATTCATGGCCTGGCAGATATAAACAACTATAACTCCACTTCTATTCGTCGTATGCGAATCTCCGACATAGCAATTTGTAGCTTAAAACACGACACATCGACCCATCTTATACCGATCTGCGAAGAACTTGCATAGTTTCGTCAACCGTCGATCGTTCCGAGTGGTAGGCAATCCTGCCGTCAATTGTGATTCATGGCCTCACAGATATAAACAACTATAACTCCGCCTCTATTCGTCGTATGCAAATCTGCGACATAGCAATTTGTAGCTTAAAACACGACACATCGACCCACCTTATACCGATCTGCGACCAACTTGCATAGTTTCGTCAAACGTCGATCGTTCCGAGTGGTAGGCAATCCTGTCGTCAATGGTGATTCATGGCCTCACAGATATAAACATCGATAACTCCGCTTCTATTCGTCGTATGCGAATCTGCGACATAGCAATTTGTAGCTTAAAACACGACACATCGAGCCACCTTATACCGATCTGCGACGAACTTGCATAGTTTCGGCAAATGTCGATCGTTCCGAGTGGTAGGCAATCCGGTCGTCAATGGTGATTCATGGCCTCACAGATATAAACATCGATAACTCCGCTTCTATTCGTCGTACGCAAATCTGCGACATAGCAATTTGTAGCCTAAAACACGACACATCGACCCACCTTATACCGATCTGCGACGAACTTGCATAGTTTCGTCAAACATCGATTGTTTCGAGTGGAAGGCAATCCGGCCGTCAATGGTGATTCATGGCCTGACAGATATAAACAACTATAACTCCACTTCTATTCGTAGTATGCGAATCTGCGACATAGCAATTTGTAGCTTAAAACACGACACATCGACCCATCTTATACCAAACTGCGAAGAACTTGCATAGTTTCGTCAAACCTCGATCGTTCCGAGTGGTAGGCAATCCTGCCGTCAATGGTGATTCATGGCCTCACAGATATAAACAATTATAACTCCGCCTCTATTCGTCGTATGCAAATCTGCGACATAGCAATTTGTAGCTTAAAACACGACACATCGACCCATCTTATACCGATCTGCGAAGAACTTGCATAGTTTCGTCAAACGTCGATCGTTCCGAGTGGTAGGCAATCCTGCCGTCAATGGTGATTCATGGCCTCACAGATATAAACAACTATAACTCCGCCTCTATTCGTCGTACGCAAATCTGCGACATAGCAATTTGTAGCCTAAAACACGACACATCGAGCCACCTTATACCGATCTGCGAAGAACTTGCATAGTTTCGTCAAACGTCGATCGTTCCGAGTGGTAGGCAATCCGGCTGTCGATGGTGATTCATGACCTCACAGATATAAACATCGATAACTCCGCTTCTATTCCTCGTATGCGAATCTGCGGCATAGCAATTTGTAGCTTAAAACACGGTCCAACGACCCACCTTATACCGATCTGCAACGAACTTGCATAGTTTCGGCAAACGTCGGTCGTTCCGAGTGGTAGGCAATCCGGCCGTCAATGGTGATTCATGGCCTGACGGATATAAGCAACTATAACTCCACTTCTATTCGTCGTATGCGAATCTGCGACATAGCAATTTGTAACTTAAAACACGACACATCGACCCATCTTATACCGATCTGCGAAGAACTTGCATAGTTTCGTCAAACGTCGATCGTTCCGAGTGGTAGGCAATCCTGCCGTCAATGGTGATTCATGGCCTGACCGATATAAACAACTATAACTGCGCTTCTATTCGTCGTACGCAAATCTGCGACATAGCAATTTGTAGCCTAAAACACGGCACATCGAGCCACCTTATACCGATCTGCGACGAACTTGCATAGTTTCGGCAAACGTCGGTCGTTCCGAGTGGTAGGCAATTCGGCCGTCAATGGTGATTCATGGCCTGACAGATATAAACAACTATATCTCCGCTTCTATTCGTCGTACGCAAATCTGCGACATAGCAATTTGTAGCCTAAAACACGACACATCGAGCCACCTTATACCGATCTGCGACGAACTTGCATAGTTTCGTCAAACGTCGATCGTTCCGAGTGGTAGGCAATCCTGTCGTCAATGGTGATTAATGGCCTCACAGATATAAACATCGATAAATCCGCTTCTATTCGTCGTATGCGAATCTGCGACACAGCAACTTGTAGCTTCAAAAACGGCCCAACGACCCACCTTATACCGATCTGCGACGAACTTGCATAGTTTCGTCAAACATCGATCGTTTCGAGTGGAAGGCAATCCGGCCGTCAATGGTGATTCATGGCCTGACAGATATAAACAACTATAACTCCGCTTCTATTCGTCGTATGCCAATCTGCGACATAGCAATTTGTAGCTTAAAGCACGATACATCGACCCACCTTATACCGATCTGCGACGAACTTGCATAGTTTCGTCAATCATCGATCGTTTCGAGTGGTAGGCATTCTGGCCGTCAATGATGATTCATGACCTCACAGATATAAACAACTACAACTCCGCTTCTATTCGTCGTATGCAAATCTGCGACATAGCAATTTGTAGCTTAAAACACGGCCCAACGACGCACCTTATACCGATCTGCAACGAACTTGCATAGTTTCGTCAAACATCGATCGTTTCGAGTGGTAGGCAATCCGGTCGTCAATGGTGATTAATGGCCTCACAGATATAAACAACTATAACTCCAATTCTATTCGTAGTACGCGAATCTGCGACATAGCAATTTGTAGCTTAAAACACGACACATCGACCCAGCTTATACCGATCTGCGAAGAACTTGCATAGTTTCGTCAAACGTCGATCGTTCCGAGTGGTAGGCAATCCGGCCGTCAATGGTGATTCATGGCCTGACAGATAAAAACAACTATAACTCCACTTCTATTCGTCCTATGCGAATCTGCGACATAGCAATTTGTAGCTTAAAACACGACACATCGACCTATCTTATACCGATCTGCGAAGAACTTGCATAGTTTCGTCAACCGTCGATCGTTCCGAGTGGTAGGCAATCCTGCCGTCAATGGTGATTCATGGCCTCACAGATATAAACAACTATAACTCCGCCTCTATTCGTCGTATGCAAATCTGCGACATAGCAATTTGTAGCTTAAAGCACGACACATCGAGCCACCTTATACCGATCTGCGACGAACTTGCATAGTTTCGTCAAACGTCGATCGTTCCGAGTGGTAGGCAATCCTCTTGTCAATGGTGATTAATGGCCTCACAGATATAAACATCGATAACTCCGCTTCTATTCGTCGTACGCAAATCTGCGACATAGCAATTTGTAGCCTAAAACACAACACATCGAGCAACCTTATACCGATCTGCGAAGAACTTGCATAGTTTCGTCAAACGTCGATCGTTCCGAGTGGTAGGCAATCCGGCCGTCGATGGTGATTCATGGCCTCACAGATATAAACATCGATAACTCCGCTTCTAATCGTCGTATGCGAATCTGCGGCATAGCAATTTGTAGCTTAAAGCACGACACATCGACCCACCTTATACCAATCTGCGACGAACTTGCATAGTTTCGTCAAACATCGATCGTTTCGAGTGGTAGGCATTCGGGCCGTCAATGATGATTCATGACCTCACAGATATAAACAACTACAACTCCGCTTCTATTCGTCGTATGCAAATCTGCGACATAGCAATTTGTAGCCTAGAACACGACACATCGAGCCACCTTATACCGATCTGCGACGAACTTGCATAGTTTCGTCAAACATCGGTCGTTTCGAGTGGAAAGCAATCCAGGCGTCAATGGTGATTCACGGCCTGACAGATATAAACAACTATAACTCCGCTTCTATTCGTCGTATGCAAATCTGCGACATAGCAATTTGTAGCCTAAAACACGACACATCGTGCCACCTTATACCGATCTGCGTCGAACTTGCATAGTTTCGTCAAACATCGGTCGTTTCGAGTGGAAAGCAATCCGGTCGTCAATGGTGATTCATGGCCTGACACATATAAACAACTATAACTCCGCTTCTATTCGTCGTATGCGAATCTGCGACATAGCAATTTGTAGGTTAAAACACGACACATCGCCCCTCCTTATACCGATCTGCGAAGAACTTGCATAGTTTCGTCAAACATCGATCGTTTCGAGTGGTAGGCATTCTGGCCGTCAATGATGATTCATGATCTCACAGATATAAACAACTACAACTCCGCTTCTATTCGTCGTATGCAAATCTGCGACATAGCAATTTGTAGCCTAAAACACGACACATCGTGCCACCTTATACCGATCTGCGACGAACTTGCATAGTTTCGTCAAACATCGGTCGTTTCGAGTGGAAAGCAATCCGGTCGTCAATGGTGATTCATGGCCTGACACATATAAACAACTATAACTCCGCTTCTATTCGTCGTATGCGAATCTGCGACATAGCAATTTGTAGGTTAAAACACGACACATCGACCCACCTTATACCGATCTGCGAAGAACTTGCATAGTTTCGTCAAACGTCGATCGTTCCGAGTGGTAGGCAATCCTGTCGTCAATGGTGATTCATGGCCTCACAGATATAAACATCGATAACTCCGCTTCTATTCGTCGTATGCGAATCTGCGACATAGCAATTTGTAGCTTAAAGCACGACACATCGACCCACCTTATACCGATATGCGACGAACTTGCATAGTTTCGTCAAACATCGATCGTTTCGAGTGGTAGGCATTCCGGCCGTCAATGATGATTCATGACCTCACAGATATAAACAATTATAACTCCGCTTCTATTCGTCGTATGCAAATCTGGGACATAGCACTTTGTAGCTTAAAGCACGACACATCGACCCACCTTATACCGATATGCGACGAACTTGCATAGTTTCGTCAAACATCGATCGTTTCGAGTGGTAGGCATTCTGGCCGTCAATGATGATTCATGACCTCACATATATAAACAACTACAACTCCGCTTCTATTCGTCGTATGCAAATCTGCGACACAGCAATTTGTAGGTTAAAACACGGCCCAACGACCCACCTTATATCGATCTGCGACGAACTTGCATAGTTTCGTCAAACATCGATCGTTTCGAGTGGAAGGCAATCCGGCTGTCAATGGTGATTCATGGCCTGGCAGATATAAACAACTATAACTCCACTTCTATTCGTCGTATGCGAATCTCCGACATAGCAATTTGTAGCTTAAAACACGACACATCGACCCATCTTATACCGATCTGCGAAGAACTTGCATAGTTTCGTCAACCGTCGATCGTTCCGAGTGGTAGGCAATCCTGCCGTCAATTGTGATTCATGGCCTCACAGATATAAACAACTATAACTCCGCCTCTATTCGTCGTATGCAAATCTGCGACATAGCAATTTGTAGCTTAAAACACGACACATCGACCCACCTTATACCGATCTGCGACCAACTTGCAAAGTTTCGTCAAACATCGATCTTTTCGAGTGGTAGGCATTCTGGCCGTCAATGATGATTCATGACCTCACAGATATAAACAACTACAACTCCACTTCTATTCGTCGTATGCGAATCTGCGACATAGCAGTTTGTAGCCTAGAACACGACACATCGAGCCACCTTATACCGATCTGCGACGAACTTGCATAGTTTCGTCAAACATCGGTCGTTTCGAGTGGAAAGCAATCCAGGCGTCAATGGTGATTCATGGCCTGAAACATATAAACAACTATAACTCCGCTTCTATTCGTCGTATGCGAATCTGCGACACAGCAACTTGTAGCTTAAAACACGGCCCAACGACCCACCTTATACCGATCTGCGACGAACTTGCATAGTTTCGTCAAACATCGATCGTTTCGAGTGGTAGGCATTCCGGCCGTCAATGATGATTCATGACCTCACAGATATAAGCAACTATAACTCCGCTTCTATTCGTCGTATGCAAATCTGTGACATAGCAATTTGTAGCTTAAAGCACGACACATCGACCTACCTTATACCGATCTGCGACGAACTTGCATAGTTTCGTCAAACATCGATCGTTTCGAGTGGTAGGCATTCTGGCCGTCAATGATGATTCATGATCTCACAGATATAAACAACTACAACTCCGCTTCTATTCGTCGTATGCAAATCTGCGACATAGCAATTTGTAGCCTAAAACACGACACATCGTGCCACCTTATACCGATCTGCGACGAACTTGCATAGTTTCGTCAAACATCGGTCGTTTCGAGTGGAAAGCAATCCGGTCGTCAATGGTGATTCATGGCCTGACACATATAAACAACTATAACTCCGCTTCTATTCGTCGTATGCGAATCTGCGACATAGCAATTTGTAGGTTAAAACACGACACATCGACCCACCTTATACCGATCTGCGAAGAACTTGCATAGTTTCGTCAAACGTCGATCGTTCCGAGTGGTAGGCAATCCTGTCGTCAATGGTGATTCATGGCCTGACACATATAAACAACTATAACTCCGCTTCTATTCGTCGTATGCGAATCTGCGACACAGCAACTTGTAGCTTAAAACACGGCCCAACGACCCACCTTATACCGATCTGCGACGAACTTGCATAGTTTCGTCAAACATCGATCGTTTCGAGTGGTAGGCAATCCGGTCGTCAATGGTGATTCATGGCCTCACAGATATAAACAACTATTACTCCGCTTCTATTCGTCGTATGCAAATCTGCGACATAGCACTTTGTAACTTAAAACACGACACATCGACCCACCTTATACCGATCTGCGACGAACTTGCATAGTTTCGTCAAACATCGATCGTTTCGAGTGGTAGGCATTCCGGCCGTCAATGAGGATTCATGTCCTCACAGATATAAACAACTATAACTCCGCTTCTATTCGTCGTACGCAAATCTGCGACATAGCAATTTGTAGCTTAAAACACGGCCCAACGACCCACCTTATACCGATCTGCGACGAACTTGCAAAGTTTCGTCAAACATCGATCGTTTCGAGTGGAAGGCAATCCGGCCGTCAATGGTGATTCATGGCCTCACAGATATAAACATCGATAACTCCGCTTCTATTCGTCGTATGCGAATCTGCGACACAGCAACTTGTAGCTTAAAACACGGCCCAACGACCCACCTTATACCGATCTGCGACGAACTTGCAAAGTTTCGTCAAACATCGATCGTTTCGAGTGGAAGGCAATCCGGCCGTCAATGGTGATTCATGGCCTGACAGATATAAACAACTATAACTCCACTTCTATTCGTCGTATGCGAATCTGCGAGATAGCAATTTGTAGCTTAAAACACGACACATCGACCCATCTTATACCGATCTGCGAAGAACTTGCATAGTTTCGTCAACCGTCGATCGTTCCGAGTGGTAGGCAATCCGGCCGTCGATGGTGATTCATGGCCTCACAGATATAAACATCGATAACTCCGCTTCTAATCGTCGTATGCGAATCTGCGGCATAGCAATTTGTAGCTTAAAACACGACACATCGACCCATCTTATACCGATCTGCGAAGAACTTGCATAGTTTCGTCAAACGTCGATCGTTCCGAGTGGTAGGCAATCCTGCCGTCAATGGTGATTCATGGCCTCACAAAAATAAACAACTATAACTCCGCCTCTATTCGTCGTATGCAAATCTGCGACATAGCAGGTTGTAGCTTAAAACACGACACATAGACCCACCTTATACCGATCTGCGAAGAACTTGCATAGTTTCGGCAAACGTCGATCGTTCCGAGTGGTAGGCAATCCGGCCGTCAATGGTGATTCACGGCCTGACAGATATAAACAACTATAACTCCGCTTCTATTCGTCGTACGCAAATCTGCGACATAGCAATTTGTAGCCTAAAACACGACACATCGAGCCACCTTATACCGATCTGCGACGAACTTGCATAGTTTCGGCAAATGTCGATCGTTCCGAGTGGTAGGCAATCCGGTCGTCAATGGTGATTCATGGCCTCACAGATATAAACATCGATAACTCCGCTTCTATTCGTCGTACGCAAATCTGCGACATAGCAATTTGTAGCCTAAAACACGACACATCGACCCACCTTATACCGATCTGCGACGAACTTGCATAGTTTCGTCAAACATTGATTGTTTCGAGTGGAAGGCAATCCGGCCGTCAATGGTGATTCATGGCCTGACAGATATAAACAACTATAACTCCACTTCTATTCGTAGTATGCGAATCTGCGACATAGCAATTTGTAGCTTAAAACACGTCACATCGACCCATCTTATACCAAACTGCGAAGAACTTGCATAGTTTCGTCAAACCTCGATCGTTCCGAGTGGTAGGCAATCCTGCCGTCAATGGTGATTCATGGCCTCACAGATATAAACAATTATAACTCCGCCTCTATTCGTCGTATGCAAATCTGCGACATAGCACTTTGTAGCCTAAAACACGACACATCGAGCCACCTTATACCGATCTGCGACGAACTTGCATAGTTTCGGCAAACGTTGGTCGTTCCGAGTGGTAGGCAATTCGGCCGTCAATGGTGATTCATGGCCTGACAGATATAAACAACTATATCTCCGCTTCTATTCGTCGTACGCAAATCTGCGACATAGCAATTTGTAGCCTAAAACACGACACATCGAGCCACCTTATACCGATCTGCGACGAACTTGCATAGTTTCGTCAAACGTCGATCGTTTCGAGTGGAAGGCAATCCGGCCGTCAATGGTGATTCATGGCCTGACAGATATAAACAACTATAACTCCGCTTCTATTCGTCGTATGCCAATCTGCGACATAGCAATTTGTAGCTTAAAGCACGATACATCGACCCACCTTATACCGATCTGCGACGAACTTGCATAGTTTCGTCAAACATCGATCGTTTCGAGTGGTAGGCATTCTGGCCGTCAATGATGATTCATGACCTCACAGATATAAACAACTACAACTCCGCTTCTATTCGTCGTATGCAAATCTGCGACATAGCAATTTGTAGCTTAAAACACGGCCCAACGACGCACCTTATACCGATCTGCAACGAACTTGCATAGTTTCGTCAAACATCGATCGTTTCGAGTGGTAGGCAATCCGGTCGTCAATGGTGATTAATGGCCTCACAGATATAAACAACTATAACTCCACTTCTATTCGTAGTACGCGAATCTGCGACATAGCAATTTGTAGCTTAAAACACGACACATCGACCCAGCTTATACCGATCTGCGAAGAACTTGCATAGTTTCGTCAAACGTCGATCGTTCCGAGTGGTAGGCAATCCGGCCGTCAATGGTGATTCATGGCCTGACAGATAAAAACAACTATAACTCCGCCTCTATTCGTCGTATGCAAATCTGCGACATAGCAATTTGTAGCTTAAAGCACGACACATCGAGCCACCTTATACCGATCTGCGACGAACTTGCATAGTTTCGTCAAACGTCGATCGTTCCGAGTGGTAGGCAATCCTGTCGTCAATGGTGATTAATGGCCTCACAGATATAAACATCGATAACTCCGCTTCTATTCGTCGTATGCGAATCTGCGGCATAGCAATTTGTAGCTTAAAGCACGACACATCGACCCACCTTATACCGATATGCGACGAACTTGCATAGTTTCGTCAAACATCGATCGTTTCGAGTGGTAGGCAATCCGGTCGTCAATGGTGATTCATGGCCTCACAGATATAAACAACTATTACTCCGCTTCTATTCGTCGTATGCAAATCTGCGACATAGCACTTTGTAACTTAAAACACGACACATCGACCCACCTTATACCGATCTGCGACGAACTTGCATAGTTTCGTCAAACATCGATCGTTTCGAGTGGTAGGCATTCCGGCCGTCAATGAGGATTCATGTCCTCACAGATATAAACAACTATAACTCCGCTTCTATTCGTCGTACGCAAATCTGCGACATAGCAATTTGTAGCCTAAAACACGACACATCGAGCCACCTTATATCGATCTGCGACGAACTTGCATAGTTTCGTCAAACGTCGATCGTTCCGAGTGGTAGGCAATCCTGTCGTCAATGGTGATTAATGGCCTCACAGATATAAACATCGATAACTCCGCTTCTATTCGTCGTATGCGAATCTGCGACACAGCAACTTGTAGCTTAAAACACGGCCCAACGACCCACCTTATACCGATCTGCGACGAACTTGCAAAGTTTCGTCAAACATCGATCGTTTCGAGTGGAAGGCAATCCGGCCGTCAATGGTGATTCATGGCCTGACAGATATAAACAACTATAACTCCACTTCTATTCGTCGTATGCGAATCTGCGAGATAGCAATTTGTAGATTAAAACACGACACATCGACCCATCTTATACCGATCTGCGAAGAACTTGCATAGTTTCGTCAACCGTCGATCGTTCCGAGTGGTAGGCAATCCGGCCGTCGATGGTGATTCATGGCCTCACAGATATAAACATCGATAACTCCGCTTCTAATCGTCGTATGCGAATCTGCGGCATAGCAATTTGTAGCTTAAAACACGACACATCGACCCATCTTATACCGATCTGCGAAGAACTTGCATAGTTTCGTAAAACGTCGATCGTTCCGAGTGGTAGGCAATCCTGCCGTCAATGGTGATTCATGGCCTCACAAAAAATAAACAACTATAACTCCGCCTCTATTCGTCGTATGCAAATCTGCGACATAGCAGGTTGTAGCTTAAAACACGACACATAGACCCACCTTATACCGATCTGCGAAGAACTTGCATAGTTTCGGCAAACGTCGATCGTTCCGAGTGGTAGGCAATCCGGCCGTCAATGGTGATTCACGGCCTGACAGATATAAACAACTATAACTCCGCTTCTATTCGTCGTACGCAAATCTGCGACATAGCAATTTGTAGCCTAAAACACGACACATCGAGCCACCTTATACCGATCTGCGACGAACTTGCATAGTTTCGGCAAATGTCGATCGTTCCGAGTGGTAGGCAATCCGGTCGTCAATGGTGATTCATGGCCTCACAGATATAAACATCGATAACTCCGCTTCTATTCGTCGTACGCAAATCTGCGACATAGCAATTTGTAGCCTAAAACACGACACATCGACCCACCTTATACCGATCTGCGACGAACTTGCATAGTTTCGTCAAACATCGATTGTTTCGAGTGGAAGGCAATCCGGCCGTCAATGGTGATTCATGGCCTGACAGATATAAACAACTATAACTCCGCTTCTATTCGTCGTATGCGAATCTGCGACATAGCAATTTGTAGGTTAAAACACGACACATCGCCCCTCCTTATACCGATCTGCGAAGAACTTGCATAGTTTCGTCAAACATCGATCGATTCGAGTGGTAGGCATTCTGGCCGTCAATGATGATTCATGATCTCACAGATATAAACAACTACAACTCCGCTTCTATTCGTCGTATGCAAATCTGCGACATAGCAATTTGTAGCCTAAAACACGACACATCGTGCCACCTTATACCGATCTGCGACGAACTTGCATAGTTTCGTCAAACATCGGTCGTTTCGAGTGGAAAGCAATCCGGTCGTCAATGGTGATTCATGGCCTGACACATATAAACAACTATAACTCCGCTTCTATTCGTCGTATGCGAATCTGCGACATAGCAATTTGTAGGTTAAAACACGACACATCGACCCACCTTATACCGATCTGCGAAGAACTTGCATAGTTTCGTCAAACGTCGATCGTTCCGAGTGGTAGGCAATCCTGTCGTCAATGGTGATTCATGGCCTCACAGATATAAACATCGATAACTCCGCTTCTATTCGTCGTATGCGAATCTGCGACATAGCAATTTGTAGCTTAAAGCACGACACATCGACCCACCTTATACCGATATGCGACGAACTTGCATAGTTTCGTCAAACATCGATCGTTTCGAGTGGTAGGCATTCCGGCCGTCAATGATGATTCATGACCTCACAGATATAAACAATTATAACTCCGCTTCTATTCGTCGTATGCAAATCTGGGACATAGCACTTTGTAGCTTAAAGCACGACACATCGACCCACCTTATACCGATCTGCGACGAACTTGCATAGTTTCGTCAAACATCGATCGTTTCGAGTGGTAGGCATTCTGGCCGTCAATGATGATTCATGACCTCACATATATAAACAACTACAACTCCGCTTCTATTCGTCGTATGCAAATCTGCGACACAGCAATTTGTAGGTTAAAACACGGCCCAACGACCCACCTTATATCGATCTGCGACGAACTTGCATAGTTTCGTCAAACATCGATCGTTTCGAGTGGAAGGCAATCCGGCTGTCAATGGTGATTCATGGCCTGGCAGATATAAACAACTATAACTCCACTTCTATTCGTCGTATGCGAATCTCCGACATAGCAATTTGTAGCTTAAAACACGACACATCGACCCATCTTATACCGATCTGCGAAGAACTTGCATAGTTTCGTCAACCGTCGATCGTTCCGAGTGGTAGGCAATCCTGCCGTCAATTGTGATTCATGGCCTCACAGATATAAACAACTATAACTCCGCCTCTATTCGTCGTATGCAAATCTGCGACATAGCAATTTGTAGCTTAAAACACGACACATCGACCCACCTTATACCGATCTGCGACCAACTTGCAAAGTTTCGTCAAACATCGATCTTTTCGAGTGGTAGGCATTCTGGCCGTCAATGATGATTCATGACCTCACAGATATAAACAACTACAACTCCACTTCTATTCGTCGTATGCGAATCTGCGACATAGCAGTTTGTAGCCTAGAACACGACACATCGAGCCACCTTATACCGATCTGCGACGAACTTGCATAGTTTCGTCAAACATCGGTCGTTTCGAGTGGAAAGCAATCCAGGCGTCAATGGTGATTCATGGCCTGAAACATATAAACAACTATAACTCCGCTTCTATTCGTCGTATGCGAATCTGCGACACAGCAACTTGTAGCTTAAAACACGGCCCAACGACCCACCTTATACCGATCTGCGACGAACTTGCATAGTTTCGTCAAACATCGATCGTTTCGAGTGGTAGGCATTCCGGCCGTCAATGATGATTCATGACCTCACAGATATAAGCAACTATAACTCCGCTTCTATTCGTCGTATGCAAATCTGTGACATAGCAATTTGTAGCTTAAAGCACGACACATCGACCTACCTTATACCGATCTGCGACGAACTTGCATAGTTTCGTCAAACATCGATCGTTTCGAGTGGTAGGCATTCTGGCCGTCAATGATGATTCATGATCTCACAGATATAAACAACTACAACTCCGCTTCTATTCGTCGTATGCAAATCTGCGACATAGCAATTTGTAGCCTAAAACACGACACATCGTGCCACCTTATACCGATCTGCGACGAACTTGCATAGTTTCGTCAAACATCGGTCGTTTCGAGTGGAAAGCAATCCGGTCGTCAATGGTGATTCATGGCCTGACACATATAAACAACTATAACTCCGCTTCTATTCGTCGTATGCGAATCTGCGACATAGCAATTTGTAGGTTAAAACACGACACATCGACCCACCTTATACCGATCTGCGAAGAACTTGCATAGTTTCGTCAAACGTCGATCGTTCCGAGTGGTAGGCAATCCTGTCGTCAATGGTGATTCATGGCCTCACAGATATAAACATCGATAACTCCGCTTCTATTCGTCGTAAGCGAATCTGCGGCATAGCAATTTGTAGCTTAAAGCACGACACATCGACCCACCTTATACCGATATGCGACGAACTTGCATAGTTTCGTCAAACATCGATCGTTTCGAGTGGTAGGCAATCCGGTCGTCAATGGTGATTCATGGCCTCACAGATATAAACAACTATTACTCCGCTTCTATTCGTCGTATGCAAATCTGCGACATAGCACTTTGTAACTTAAAACACGACACATCGACCCACCTTATACCGATCTGCGACGAACTTGCATAGTTTCGTCAAACATCGATCGTTTCGAGTGGTAGGCATTCCGGCCGTCAATGAGGATTCATGTCCTCACAGATATAAACAACTATAACTCCGCTTCTATTCGTCGTACGCAAATCTGCGACATAGCAATTTGTAGCTTAAAACACGGCCCAACGACCCACCTTATACCGATCTGCGACGAACTTGCAAAGTTTCGTCAAACATCGATCGTTTCGAGTGGAAGGCAATCGGGCCGTCAATGGTGATTCATGGCCTCACAGATATAAACATCGATAACTCCGCTTCTATTCGTCGTATGCGAATCTGCGACACAGCAACTTGTAGCTTAAAACACGGCCCAACGACCCACCTTATACCGATCTGCGACGAACTTGCAAAGTTTCGTCAAACATCGATCGTTTCGAGTGGAAGGCAATCCGGCCGTCAATGGTGATTCATGGCCTGACAGATATAAACAACTATAACTCCACTTCTATTCGTCGTATGCGAATCTGCGAGATAGCAATTTGTAGCTTAAAACACGACACATCGACCCATCTTATACCGATCTGCGAAGAACTTGCATAGTTTCGTCAACCGTCGATCGTTCCGAGTGGAAGGCAATCCGGCCGTCAATGGTGATTCATGGCCTGACAGATATAAACAACTATAACTCCGCTTCTATTCGTCGTATGCCAATCTGCGACATAGCAATTTGTAGCTTAAAGCACGATACATCGACCCACCTTATACCGATCTGCGACGAACTTGCATAGTTTCGTCAAACATCGATCGTTTCGAGTGGTAGGCATTCTGGCCGTCAATGATGATTCATGACCTCACAGATATAAACAACTACAACTCCGCTTCTATTCGTCGTATGCAAATCTGCGACATAGCAATTTGTAGCTTAAAACACGGCCCAACGACGCACCTTATACCGATCTGCAACGAACTTGCATAGTTTCGTCAAACATCGATCGTTTCGAGTGGTAGGCAATCCGGTCGTCAATGGTGATTAATGGCCTCACAGATATAAACAACTATAACTCCACTTCTATTCGTAGTACGCGAATCTGCGACATAGCAATTTGTAGCTTAAAACACGACACATCGACCCAGCTTATACCGATCTGCGAAGAACTTGCATAGTTTCGTCAAACGTCGATCGTTCCGAGTGGTAGGCAATCCGGCCGTCAATGGTGATTCATGGCCTGACAGATAAAAACAACTATAACTCCGCCTCTATTCGTCGTATGCAAATCTGCGACATAGCAATTTGTAGCTTAAAGCACGACACATCGAGCCACCTTATACCGATCTGCGACGAACTTGCATAGTTTCGTCAAACGTCGATCGTTCCGAGTGGTAGGCAATCCTGTCGTCAATGGTGATTAATGGCCTCACAGATATAAACATCGATAACTCCGCTTCTATTCGTCGTACGCAAATCTGCGACATAGCAATTTGTAGCCTAAAACACAACACATCGAGCAACCTTATACCGATCTGCGAAGAACTTGCATAGTTTCGTCAAACATCGATCGTTTCGAGTGGTAGGCATTCTGGCCGTCAATGATGATTCATGATCTCACAGATATAAACAACTACAACTCCGCTTCTATTCGTCGT
This sequence comes from Anoplius nigerrimus, assembly GCA_914767735.1. Classification (NCBI taxonomy): domain Eukaryota; kingdom Metazoa; phylum Arthropoda; class Insecta; order Hymenoptera; family Pompilidae; genus Anoplius; species Anoplius nigerrimus. The sequence continues at coordinate 22,193 of CAJZBX010000220.1, forward strand.
ATGCAAATCTGCGACATAGCAATTTGTAGCCTAAAACACGACACATCGTGCCACCTTATACCGATCTGCGACGAACTTGCATAGTTTCGTCAAACATCGGTCGTTTCGAGTGGAAAGCAATCCGGTCGTCAATGGTGATTCATGGCCTGACACATATAAACAACTATAACTCCGCTTCTATTCGTCGTATGCGAATCTGCGACATAGCAATTTGTAGGTTAAAACACGACACATCGACCCACCTTATACCGATCTGCGAAGAACTTGCATAGTTTCGTCAAACGTCGATCGTTCCGAGTGGTAGGCAATCCTGTCGTCAATGGTGATTCATGGCCTCACAGATATAAACATCGATAACTCCGCTTCTATTCGTCGTATGCGAATCTGCGGCATAGCAATTTGTAGCTTAAAGCACGACACATCGACCCACCTTATACCGATATGCGACGAACTTGCATAGTTTCGTCAAACATCGATCGTTTCGAGTGGTAGGCAATCCGGTCGTCAATGGTGATTCATGGCCTCACAGATATAAACAACTATTACTCCGCTTCTATTCGTCGTATGCAAATCTGCGACATAGCACTTTGTAACTTAAAACACGACACATCGACCCACCTTATACCGATCTGCGACGAACTTGCATAGTTTCGTCAAACATCGATCGTTTCGAGTGGTAGGCATTCCGGCCGTCAATGAGGATTCATGTCCTCACAGATATAAACAACTATAACTCCGCTTCTATTCGTCGTACGCAAATCTGCGACATAGCAATTTGTTGCCTAAAACACGACACATCGAGCCACCTTATATCGATCTGCGACGAACTTGCATAGTTTCGTCAAACGTCGATCGTTCCGAGTGGTAGGCAATCCTGTCGTCAATGGTGATTAATGGCCTCACAGATATAAACATCGATAACTCCGCTTCTATTCGTCGTATGCGAATCTGCGACACAGCAACTTGTTGCTTAAAACACGGCCCAACGACCCACCTTATACCGATCTGCGACGAACTTGCAAAGTTTCGTCAAACATCGATCGTTTCGAGTGGAAGGCAATCCGGCCGTCAATGGTGATTCATGGCCTGACAGATATAAACAACTATAACTCCACTTCTATTCGTCGTATGCGAATCTGCGAGATAGCAATTTGTAGATTAAAACACGACACATCGACCCATCTTATACCGATCTGCGAAGAACTTGCATAGTTTCGTCAACCGTCGATCGTTCCGAGTGGTAGGCAATCCGGCCGTCGATGGTGATTCATGGCCTCACAGATATAAACATCGATAACTCCGCTTCTAATCGTCGTATGCGAATCTGCGGCATAGCAATTTGTAGCTTAAAACACGACACATCGACCCATCTTATACCGATCTGCGAAGAACTTGCATAGTTTCGTCAAACGTCGATCGTTCCGAGTGGTAGGCAATCCTGCCGTCAATGGTGATTCATGGCCTCACAAAAAATAAACAACTATAACTCCGCCTCTATTCGTCGTATGCAAATCTGCGACAAAGCAGGTTGTAGCTTAAAACACGACACATAGACCCACCTTATACCGATCTGCGAAGAACTTGCATAGTTTCGGCAAACGTCGATCGTTCCGAGTGGTAGGCAATCCGGCCGTCAATGGTGATTCACGGCCTGACAGATATAAACAACTATAACTCCGCTTCTATTCGTCGTACGCAAATCTGCGACATAGCAATTTGTAGCCTAAAACACGACACATCGAGCCACCTTATACCGATCTGCGACGAACTTGCATAGTTTCGGCAAATGTCGATCGTTCCGAGTGGTAGGCAATCCGGTCGTCAATGGTGATTCATGGCCTCACAGATATAAACATCGATAACTCCGCTTCTATTCGTCGTACGCAAATCTGCGACATAGCAATTTGTAGCCTAAAACACGACACATCGACCCACCTTATACCGATCTGCGACGATCTTGCATAGTTTCGTCAAACATCGATTGTTTCGAGTGGAAGGCAATCCGGCCGTCAATGGTGATTCATGGCCTGACAGATATAAACAACTATAACTCCACTTCTATTCGTAGTATGCGAATCTGCGACATAGCAATTTGTAGATTAAAACACGACACATCGACCCATCTTATACCAAACTGCGAAGAACTTGCATAGTTTCGTCAAACCTCGATCGTTCCGAGTGGTAGGCAATCCTGCCGTCAATGGTGATTCATGGCCTCACAGATATAAACAATTATAACTCCGCCTCTATTCGTCGTATGCAAATCTGCGACATAGCAATTTGTAGCTTAAAACACGACACATCGACCCATCTTATACCGATCTGCGACGAACTTGCAAAGTTTCGTCAAACATCGATCGTTTCGAGTGGAAGGCAATCCGGCCGTCAATGGTGATTCATGGCCTGACAGATATAAACAACTATAACTCCACTTCTATTCGTCGTATGCGAATCTGCGAGATAGCAATTTGTAGATTAAAACACGACACATCGACCCATCTTATACCGATCTGCGAAGAACTTGCATAGTTTCGTCAACCGTCGATCGTTCCGAGTGGTAGGCAATCCGGCCGTCGATGGTGATTCATGGCCTCACAGATATAAACATCGATAACTCCGCTTCTAATCGTCGTACGCAAATCTGCGACATAGCAATTTGTAGCCTAAAACACGACACATCGACCCACCTTATACCGATCTGCGACGATCTTGCATAGTTTCGTCAAACATCGATTGTTTCGAGTGGAAGGCAATCCGGCCGTCAATGGTGATTCATGGCCTGACAGATATAAACAACTATAACTCCACTTCTATTCGTAGTATGCGAATCTGCGACATAGCAATTTGTAGATTAAAACACGACACATCGACCCATCTTATACCAAACTGCGAAGAACTTGCATAGTTTCGTCAAACCTCGATCGTTCCGAGTGGTAGGCAATCCTGCCGTCAATGGTGATTCATGGCCTCACAGATATAAACAATTATAACTCCGCCTCTATTCGTCGTATGCAAATCTGCGACATAGCAATTTGTAGCTTAAAACACGACACATCGACCCATCTTATACCGATCTGCGAAGAACTTGCATAGTTTCGTCAAACGTCGATCGTTCCGAGTGGTAGGCAATCCTGCCGTCAATGGTGATTCATGGCCTCACAGATATAAACAACTATAACTCCGCCTCTATTCGTCGTACGCAAATCTGCGACATAGCAATTTGTAGCCTAAAACACGACACATCGAGCCACCTTATACCGATCTGCGAAGAACTTGCATAGTTTCGTCAAACGTCGATCGTTCCGAGTGGTAGGCAATCCGGCTGTCGATGGTGATTCATGGCCTCACAGATATAAACATCGATAACTCCGCTTCTATTCCTCGTATGCGAATCTGCGGCATAGCAATTTGTAGCTTAAAACACGGCCCAACGACCCACCTTATACCGATCTGCAACGAACTTGCATAGTTTCGGCAAACGTCGGTCGTTCCGAGTGGTAGGCAATCCGGCCGTCAATGGTGATTCATGGCCTGACGGATATAAGCAACTATAACTCCACTTCTATTCGTCGTATGCGAATCTGCGACATAGCAATTTGTAGCTTAAAACACGACACATCGACCCATCTTATACCGATCTGCGAAGAACTTGCATAGTTTCGTCAAACGTCGATCGTTCCGAGTGGTAGGCAATCCTGCCGTCAATGGTGATTCATGGCCTGACCGATATAAACAACTATAACTGCGCTTCTATTCGTCGTACGCAAATCTGCGACATAGCAATTTGTAGCCTAAAACACGACACATCGAGCCACCTTATACCGATCTGCGACGAACTTGCATAGTTTCGGCAAACGTCGGTCGTTCCGAGTGGTAGGCAATTCGGCCGTCAATGGTGATTCATGGCCTGACAGATATAAACAACTATATCTCCGCTTCTATTCGTCGTACGCAAATCTGCGACATAGCAATTTGTAGCCTAAAACACGACACATCGAGCCACCTTATACCGATCTGCAACGAACTTGCATAGTTTCGTCAAACGTCGATCGTTCCGAGTGGTAGGCAATACTGTCGTCAATGGTGATTAATGGCCTCACAGATATAAACATCGATAAATCCGCTTCTATTCGTCGTATGCGAATCTGCGACACAGCAACTTGTAGCTTCAAAAACGGCCCAACGACCCACCTTATACCGATCTGCGACGAACTTGCATAGTTTCGTCAAACATCGATCGTTTCGAGTGGAAGGCAATCCGGCCGTCAATTATGATTCATGGCCTGACAGATATAAACAACTATAACTCCGCTTCTATTCGTCGTATGCCAATCTGCGACATAGCAATTTGTAGCTTAAAGCACGATACATCGACCCACCTTATACCGATCTGCGACGAACTTGCATAGTTTCGTCAAACATCGATCGTTTCGAGTGGTAGGCATTCTGGCCGTCAATGATGATTCATGACCTCACAGATATAAACAACTACAACTCCGCTTCTATTCGTCGTATGCAAATCTGCGACATAGCAATTTGTAGCTTAAAACACGGCCCAACGACGCACCTCATACCGATCTGCAACGAACTTGCATAGTTTCGTCAAACATCGATCGTTTCGAGTGGTAGGCAATCCGGTCGTCAATGGTGATTAATGGCCTCACAGATATAAACAACTATAACTCCACTTCTATTCGTAGTACGCGAATCTGCGACATAGCAATTTGTAGCTTAAAACACGACACATCGACCCAGCTTATACCGATCTGCGAAGAACTTGCATAGTTTCGTCAAACGTCGATCGTTCCGAGTGGTAGGCAATCCGGCCGTCAATGGTGATTCATGGCCTGACAGATAAAAACAACTATAACTCCGCCTCTATTCGTCGTATGCAAATCTGCGACATAGCAATTTGTAGCTTAAAGCACGACACATCGAGCCACCTTATACCGATCTGCGACGAACTTGCATAGTTTCGTCAAACGTCGATCGTTCCGAGTGGTAGGCAATCCTGTCGTCAATGGTGATTAATGGCCTCACAGATATAAACATCGATAACTCCGCTTCTATTCGTCGTACGCAAATCTGCGACATAGCAATTTGTAGCCTAAAACACAACACATCGAGCAACCTTATACCGATCTGCGAAGAACTTGCATAGTTTCGTCAAACGTCGATCGTTCCGAGTGGTAGGCAATCCGGCCGTCGATGGTGATTCATGGCCTCACAGATATAAACATCGATAACTGCGCTTCTAATCGTCGTATGCGAATCTGCGGCATAGCAATTTGTAGCTTAAAGCACGACACATCGACCCACCTTATACCGATCTGCGACGAACTTGCATAGTTTCGTCAAACATCGATCGTTTCGAGTGGTAGGCATTCGGGCCGTCAATGATGATTCATGACCTCACAGATATAAACAACTACAACTCCGCTTCTATTCGTCGTATGCAAATCTGCGACATAGCAATTTGTAGCCTAGAACACGACACATCGAGCCACCTTATACCGATCTGCGACGAACTTGCATAGTTTCGTCAAACATCGGTCGTTTCGAGTGGAAAGCAATCCAGGCGTCAATGGTGATTCACGGCCTGACAGATATAAACAACTATAACTCCGCTTCTATTCGTCGTATGCAAATCTGCGACATAGCAATTTGTAGCTTAAAACACGGCACATCGACCCACCTTATACCGATCTGCGAAGAACATGCAGAGTTTCGGCAAACGTCGATCGTTCCGAGTGGTAGGCAATCCGGCCGTCAATGGTGATTCATGGCCTGACAGATATAAACAACTATAACTCCGCTTCTATTCGTCGTACGCAAATCTGCGACATAGCAATTTGTAGCCTAAAACACGACACATCGAGCCACCTTATACCGATCTGCGAAGAACTTGCATAGTTTCGTCAAACGTCGATCGTTCCGAGTGGTAGGCAATCCGGCCGTCGGTGGTGATTCATGGCCTCACAGATATAAACATCGATAACTCCGCTTCTAATCGTCGTATGCGAATCTGCGGCATAGCAATTTGTAGCTTAAAGCACGACACATCGACCCACCTTATACCGATATGCGACGAACTTGCATAGTTTCGTCAAACATCGATCGTTTCGAGTGGTAGGCATTCTGGCCGTCAATGATGATTCATGACCTCACAGATATAAACAACTACAACTCCGCTTCTATTCGTCGTATGCAAATCTGCGACACAGCAATTTGTAGGTTAAAACACGGCCCAACGACCCACCTTATATCGATCTGCGACGAACTTGCATAGTTTCGTCAAACATCGATCGTTTCGAGTGGAAGGCAATCCGGCTGTCAATGGTGATTCATGGCCTGGCAGATATAAACAACTATAACTCCACTTCTATTCGTCGTATGCGAATCTCCGACATAGCAATTTGTAGCTTAAAACACGACACATCGACCCATCTTATACCGATCTGCGAAGAACTTGCATAGTTTCGTCAACCGTCGATCGTTCCGAGTGGTAGGCAATCCTGCCGTCAATTGTGATTCATGGCCTCACAGATATAAACAACTATAACTCCGCCTCTATTCGTCGTATGCAAATCTGCGACATAGCAATTTGTAGCTTAAAACACGACACATCGACCCACCTTATACCGATCTGCGACGGACTTGCAAAGTTTCGGCAAACATCGATCTTTTCGAGTGGTAGGCATTCTGGCCGTCAATGATGATTCATGACCTCACAGATATAAACAACTATAACTCCGCTTCTATTCGTCGTATGCAAATCTGCGACATAGCAATTTGTAGCTTAAAGCACGACACATCGACCTACCTTATACCGATCTGCGACGATCTTGCATAGTTTCGTCAAACATCGATCGTTGCGAGTGGAAGGCAATCCGGCAGTCAATGGTGATTCATGGCCTGACAGATAGAAACAACTATAACTCCACTTCTATTCGTCGTATGCGAATCTGCGACATAGCAATTTGTAGCCTAGAACACGACACATCGAGCCACCTTATACCGATCTGCGACGAACTTGCATAGTTTCGTCAAACATCGGTCGTTTCGAGTGGAAAGCAATCCAGGCGTCAATGGTGATTCATGGCCTGAAACATATAAACAACTATAACTCCGCTTCTATTCGTCGTATGCGAATCTGCGACACAGCAACTTGTAGCTTAAAACACGGCCCAACGACCCACCTTATACCGATCTGCGACGAACTTGCATAGTTTCGTCAAACATCGATCGTTTCGAGTGGTAGGCATTCCGGCCGTCAATGATGATTCATGACCTCACAGATATAAGCAACTATAACTCCGCTTCTATTCGTCGTATGCAAATCTGTGACATAGCAATTTGTAGCTTAAAGCACGACACATCGACCTACCTTATACCGATCTGCGACGAACTTGCATAGTTTCGTCAAACATCGATCGTTTCGAGTGGTAGGCATTCTGGCCGTCAATGATGATTCATGATCTCACAGATATAAACAACTACAATCCCGCTTCTATTCGTCGTATGCAAATCTGCGACATAGCAATTTGTAGCCTAAAACACGACACATCGTGCCACCTTATACCGATCTGCGACGAACTTGCATAGTTTCGTCAAACATCGGTCGTTTCGAGTGGAAAGCAATCCGGTCGTCAATGGTGATTCATGGCCTGACACATATAAACAACTATAACTCCGCTTCTATTCGTCGTATGCGAATCTGCGACATAGCAATTTGTAGGTTAAAACACGACACATCGACCCACCTTATACCGATCTGCGAAGAACTTGCATAGTTTCGTCAAACGTCGATCGTTCCGAGTGGTAGGCAATCCTGTCGTCAATGGTGATTCATGGCCTCACAGATATAAACATCGATAACTCCGCTTCTATTCGTCGTATGCGAATCTGCGGCATAGCAATTTGTAGCTTAAAGCACGACACATCGACCCACCTTATACCGATATGCGACGAACTTGCATAGTTTCGTCAAACATCGATCGTTTCGAGTGGTAGGCAATCCGGTCGTCAATGGTGATTCATGGCCTCACAGATAAAAACAACTATTACTCCGCTTCTATTCGTCGTATGCAAATCTGCGACATAGCACTTTGTAGCTTAAAACACGACACATCGACCCACCTTATACCGATCTGTGACGAACTTGCATAGTTTCGTCAAACGTCGATCGTTCCGAGTGGTAGGCAATCCTGCCGTCAATGGTGATTCATGGCCTCACAGATAGAAACAACTATAACTCCGCCTCTATTCGTCGAATGCAAATCTGCGACATAGCAATTTGTAGCTTAAAGCACGATACATCGACCCACCTTATACCGATCTGCGACGAACTTGCATAGTTTCGTCAAACATCGATCGTTTCGAGTGGTAGGCATTCTGGCCGTCAATGATGATTCATGACCTCACAGATATAAACAACTACAACTCCGCTTCTATTCGTCGTATGCAAATCTGCGACGTAGCAATTTGTAGCATAAAACACGGCCCAACGACCCACCTTATACCGATCTGCGACGAACTTGCATAGTTTCGTCAAACATCGATCGTTTCGAGTGGTAGGCAATCCGGTCGTCAATGGTGATTAATGGCCTCACAGATATAAACAACTATAACTCCACTTCTATTCGTAGTACGCGAATCTGCGACATAGCAATTTGTAGCTTAAAACACGACACATCGACCCAGCTTATACCGATCTGCGAAGAACTTGCATAGTTTCGTCAAACGTCGATCGTTCCGAGTGGTAGGCAATCCGGCCGTCAATGGTGATTCATGGCCTGACAGATATAAACAACTATTACTCCGCTTCTATTCGTCGTATGCAAATCTGCGACATAGCACTTTGTAGCTTAAAACACGACACATCGACCCACCTTATACCGATCTGCGACGAACTTGCATAGTTTCGTCAAACGTCGATCGTTCCGAGTGGTAGGCAATCCTGCCGTCAATGGTGATTCATGGCCTCACAGATAGAAACAACTATAACTCCGCCTCTATTCGTCGAATGCAAATCTGCGACATAGCAATTTGTAGCTTAAAGCACGATACATCGACCCACCTTATACCGATCTGCGACGAACTTGCATAGTTTCGTCAAACATCGATCGTTTCGAGTGGTAGGCATTCTGGCCGTCAATGATGATTCATGACCTCACAGATATAAACAACTACAACTCCGCTTCTATTCGTCGTATGCAAATCTGCGACGTAGCAATTTGTAGCTTAAAACACGGCCCAACGACGCACCTTATACCGATCTGCAACGAACTTGCATAGTTTCGTCAAACATCGATCGTTTCGAGTGGTAGGCAATCCGGTCGTCAATGGTGATTAATGGCCTCACAGATATAAACAACTATAACTCCACTTCTATTCGTAGTACGCGAATCTGCGACATAGCAATTTATAGCCTAAAACACGACACATCGAGCCACCTTATACCGATCTGCGACGAACTTGCATAGTTTCGGCAAATGTCGATCGTTCCGAGTGGTAGGCAATCCGGTCGTCAATGGTGATTCATGGCCTCACAGATATAAACATCGATAACTCCGCTTCTATTCGTCGTACGCAAATCTGCGACATAGCAATTTGTAGCCTAAAACACGACACATCGACCCACCTTATACCGATCTGCGACGAACTTGCATAGTTTCGTCAAACATCGATTGTTTCGAGTGGAAGGCAATCCGGCCGTCAATGGTGATTCATGGCCTGACAGATATAAACAACTATAACTCCACTTCTATTCGTAGTATGCGAATCTGCGACATAGCAATTTGTAGCTTAAAACACGACACATCGACCCATCTTATACCAAACTGCGAAGAACTTGCATAGTTTCGTCAAACCTCGATCGTTCCGAGTGGTAGGCAATCCTGCCGTCAATGGTGATTCATGGCCTCACAGATATAAACAATTATAACTCCGCCTCTATTCGTCGTATGCAAATCTGCGACATAGCAATTTGTAGCTTAAAACACGACACATCGACCCATCTTATACCGATCTGCGAAGAACTTGCATAGTTTCGTCAAACGTCGATCGTTCCGAGTGGTAGGCAATCCTGCCGTCAATGGTGATTCATGGCCTCACAGATATAAACAACTATAACTCCGCCTCTATTCGTCGTACGCAAATCTGCGACATAGCAATTTGTAGCCTAAAACACGACACATCGAGCCACCTTATACCGATCTGCGAAGAACTTGCATAGTTTCGTCAAACGTCGATCGTTCCGAGTGGTAGGCAATCCGGCTGTCGATGGTGATTCATGGCCTCACAGATATAAACATCGATAACTCCGCTTCTATTCCTCGTATGCGAATCTGCGGCATAGCAATTTGTAGCTTAAAACACGGTCCAACGACCCACCTTATACCGATCTGCAACGAACTTGCATAGTTTCGGCAAACGTCGGTCGTTCCGAGTGGTAGGCAATCCGGCCGTCAATGGTGATTCATGGCCTGACGGATATAAGCAACTATAACTCCACTTCTATTCGTCGTATGCGAATCTGCGACATAGCAATTTGTAGCTTAAAACACGACACATCGACCCATCTTATACCGATCTGCGAAGAACTTGCATAGTTTCGTCAAACGTCGATCGTTCCGAGTGGTAGGCAATCCTGCCGTCAATGGTGATTCATGGCCTGACCGATATAAACAACTATAACTGCGCTTCTATTCGTCGTACGCAAATCTGCGACATAGCAATTTGTAGCCTAAAACACGACACATCGAGCCACCTTATACCGATCTGCGACGAACTTGCATAGTTTCGGCAAACGTCGGTCGTTCCGAGTGGTAGGCAATTCGGCCGTCAATGGTGATTCATGGCCTGACAGATATAAACAACTATATCTCCGCTTCTATTCGTCGTACGCAAATCTGCGACATAGCAATTTGTAGCCTAAAACACGACACATCGAGCCACCTTATACCGATCTGCGACGAACTTGCATAGTTTCGTCAAACGTCGATCGTTCCGAGTGGTAGGCAATCCTGTCGTCAATGGTGATTAATGGCCTCACAGATATAAACATCGATAAATCCGCTTCTATTCGTCGTATGCGAATCTGCGACACAGCAACTTGTAGCTTCAAAAACGGCCCAACGACCCACCTTATACCGATCTGCGACGAACTTGCATAGTTTCGTCAAACATCGATCGTTTCGAGTGGAAGGCAATCCGGCCGTCAATGGTGATTCATGGCCTGACAGATATAAACAACTATAACTCCGCTTCTATTCGTCGTATGCCAATCTGCGACATAGCAATTTGTAGCTTAAAGCACGATACATCGACCCACCTTATACCGATCTGCGACGAACTTGCATAGTTTCGTCAAACATCGATCGTTTCGAGTGGTAGGCATTCTGGCCGTCAATGATGATTCATGACCTCACAGATATAAACAACTACAACTCCGCTTCTATTCGTCGTATGCAAATCTGCGACATAGCAATTTGTAGCTTAAAACACGGCCCAACGACGCACCTTATACCGATCTGCAACGAACTTGCATAGTTTCGTCAAACATCGATCGTTTCGAGTGGTAGGCAATCCGGTCGTCAATGGTGATTAATGGCCTCACAGATATAAACAACTATAACTCCACTTCTATTCGTAGTACGCGAATCTGCGGCATAGCAATTTGTAGCTTAAAGCACGACACATCGACCCACCTTATACCGATCCGCGACGAACTTGCATAGTTTCGTCAAACATCGATCGTTTCGAGTGGTAGGCATTCGGGCCGTCAATGATGATTCATGACCTCACAGATATAAACAACTACAACTCCGCTTCTATTCGTCGTATGCAAATCTGCGACATAGCAATTTGTAGCCTAGAACACGACACATCGAGCCACCTTATACCGATCTGCGGCGAACTTGCATAGTTTCGTCAAACATCGGTCGTTTCGAGTGGAAGGCAATCCGGCTGTCAATGGTGATTCATGGCCTGGCAGATATAAACAACTATAACTCCACTTCTATTCGTCGTATGCGAATCTCCGACATAGCAATTTGTAGCTTAAAACACGACACATCGATCCATCTTATACCGATCTGCGAAGAACTTGCATAGTTTCGTCAACCGTCGATCGTTCCGAGTGGTAGGCAATCCTGCCGTCAATTGTGATTCATGGCCTCACAGATATAAACAACTATAACTCCGCCTCTATTCGTCGTATGCAAATCTGCGACATAGCAATTTGTAGCTTAAAACACGACACATCGACCCACCTTATACCGATCTGCGACGAACTTGCAAAGTTTCGTCAAACATCGATCTTTTCGAGTGGTAGGCATTCTGGCCGTCAATGATGATTCATGACCTCACAGATATAAACAACTACAACTCCGCTTCTATTCGTCGTATGCAAATCTGCGACATAGCAATTTGTAGCTTAAAGCACGACACATCGACCCACATTATACCGATCTGCGACGAACTTGCATAGTTCCGTCAAACATCGATCGTTTCGAGTGGTAGGCATTCCGGCCGTCAATGATGATTCATGACCTCACAGATATAAACAACTATAACTCCGCTTCTATTCGTCGTATGCAAATCTGCGACATAGCAATTTGTAGCTTAAAGCACGACACATCGACCTACCTTATACCGATCTGCGACGAACTTGCATAGTTTCGTCAAACATCGATCGTTGCGAGTGGAAGGCAATCCGGCAGTCAATGGTGATTCATGGCCTGACAGATATAAACAACTATAACTCCACTTCTATTCGTCGTATGCGAATCTGCGACATAGCAATTTGTAGCCTAGAACACGACACATCGAGCCACCTTATACCGATCTGCGACGAACTTGCATAGTTTCGTCAAATATCGGTCGTTTCGAGTGGAAAGCAATCCAGGCGTCAATGGTGATTCATGGCCTGAAACATATAAACAACTATAACTCCGCTTCCATTCGTCGTATGCGAATCTGCGACACAGCAACTTGTAGCTTAAAACACGGCCCAACGACCCACCTTATACCGATCTGCGACGAACTTGCATAGTTTCGTCAAACATCGATCGTTTCGAGTGGTAGGCATTCCGGCCGTCAATGATGATTCATGACCTCACAGATATAAGCAACTATAACTCCGCTTCTATTCGTCGTATGCAAATCTGTGACATAGCAATTTGTAGCTTAAAGCACGACACATCGACCTACCTTATACCGATCTGCGACGAACTTGCATAGTTTCGTCAAACATCGATCGTTTCGAGTGGTAGGCATTCTGGCCGTCAATGATGATTCATGATCTCACAGATATAAACAACTACAACTCCGCTTCTATTCGTCGTATGCAAATCTGCGACATAGCAATTTGTAGCCTAAAACACGACACATCGTGCCACCTTATACCGATCTGCGACGAACTTGCATAGTTTCGTCAAACATCGGTCGTTTCGAGTGGAAAGCAATCCGGTCGTCAATGGTGATTCATGGCCTGACACATATAAACATCGATAACTCCGCTTCTATTCGTCGTATGCGAATCTGCGGCATAGCAATTTGTAGCTTAAAGCACGACACATCGACCCACCTTATACCGATATGCGACGAACTTGCATAGTTTCGTCAAACATCGATCGTTTCGAGTGGTAGGCAATCCGGTCGTCAATGGTGATTCATGGCCTCACAGATATAAACAACTATTACTCCGCTTCTATTCGTCGTATGCAAATCTGCGACATAGCACTTTGTAACTTAAAACACGACACATCGACCCACCTTATACCGATCTGCGACGAACTTGCATAGTTTCGTCAAACATCGATCGTTTCGAGTGGTAGGCATTCCGGCCGTCAATGAGGATTCATGTCCTCACAGATATAAACAACTATAACTCCGCTTCTATTCGTCGTACGCAAATCTGCGACATAGCAATTTGTAGCCTAAAACACGACACATCGAGCCACCTTATATCGATCTGCGACGAACTTGCATAGTTTCGTCAAACGTCGATCGTTCCGAGTGGTAGGCAATCCTGTCGTCAATGGTGATTAATGGCCTCACAGATATAAACATCGATAACTCCGCTTCTATTCGTCGTACGCAAATCTGCGACATAGCAATTTGTAGCCTAAAACACAACACATCGAGCAACCTTATACCGATCTGCGAAGAACTTGCATAGTTTCGTCAAACGTCGATCGTTCCGAGTGGTAGGCAATCCGGCCGTCGATGGTGATTCATGGCCTCACAGATATAAACATCGATAACTCCGCTTCTAATCGTCGTATGCGAATCTGCGGCATAGCAATTTGTAGCTTAAAGCACGACACATCGACCCACCTTATACCGATCTGCGACGAACTTGCATAGTTTCGTCAAACATCGATCGTTTCGAGTGGTAGGCATTCGGGCCGTCAATGATGATTCATGACCTCACAGATATAAACAACTACAACTCCGCTTCTATTCGTCGGATGCAAATCTGCGACATAGCAATTTGTAGCCTAGAACACGACACATCGAGCCACCTTATACCGATCTGCGACGAACTTGCATAGTTTCGTCAAACATCGGTCGTTTCGAGTGGAAAGCAATCCAGGCGTCAATTGTGATTCATGGCCTCACAGATATAAACAACTATAACTCCGCCTCTATTCGTCGTATGCAAATCTGCGACATAGCAATTTGTAGCTTAAAACACGACACATCGACCCACCTTATACCGATCTGCGACGGACTTGCAAAGTTTCGGCAAACATCGATCTTTTCGAGTGGTAGGCATTCTGGCCGTCAATGATGATTCATGACCTCACAGATATAAACAACTACAACTCCGCTTCTATTCGTCGTATGCAAATCTGCGACATAGCAATTTGTAGCTTAAAGCACGACACATCGACGCACATTATACCGATCTGCGACGAACTTGCATAGTTCCGTCAAACATCGATCGTTTCGAGTGGTAGGCATTCCGGCCGTCAATGATGATTCATGACCTCACAGATATAAACAACTATAACTCCGCTTCTATTCGTCGTATGCAAATCTGCGACATAGCAATTTGTAGCTTAAAGCACGACACATCGACCTACCTTATACCGATCTGCGACGAACTTGCATAGTTTCGTCAAACATCGATCGTTGCGAGTGGAAGGCAATCCGGCAGTCAATGGTGATTCATGGCCTGACAGATAGAAACAACTATAACTCCACTTCTATTCGTCGTATGCGAATCTGCGACATAGCAATTTGTAGCCTAGAACACGACACATCGAGCCACCTTATACCGATCTGCGACGAACTTGCATAGTTTCGTCAAACATCGGTCGTTTCGAGTGGAAAGCAATCCAGGCGTCAATGGTGATTCATGGCCTGAAACATATAAACAACTATAACTCCGCTTCTATTCGTCGTATGCGAATCTGCGACACAGCAACTTGTAGCTTAAAACACGGCCCAACGACCCACCTTATACCGATCTGCGACGAACTTGCATAGTTTCGTCAAACATCGATCGTTTCGAGTGGTAGGCATTCCGGCCGTCAATGATGATTCATGACCTCACAGATATAAGCAACTATAACTCCGCTTCTATTCGTCGTATGCAAATCTGTGACATAGCAATTTGTAGCTTAAAGCACGACACATCGACCTACCTTATACCGATCTGCGACGAACTTGCATAGTTTCGTCAAACATCGATCGTTTCGAGTGGTAGGCATTCTGGCCGTCAATGATGATTCATGATCTCACAGATATAAACAACTACAATCCCGCTTCTATTCGTCGTATGCAAATCTGCGACATAGCAATTTGTAGCCTAAAACACGACACATCGTGCCACCTTATACCGATCTGCGACGAACTTGCATAGTTTCGTCAAACATCGGTCGTTTCGAGTGGAAAGCAATCCGGTCGTCAATGGTGATTCATGGCCTGACACATATAAACAACTATAACTCCGCTTCTATTCGTCGTATGCGAATCTGCGACATAGCAATTTGTAGGTTAAAACACGACACATCGACCCACCTTATACCGATCTGCGAAGAACTTGCATAGTTTCGTCAAACGTCGATCGTTCCGAGTGGTAGGCAATCCTGTCGTCAATGGTGATTCATGGCCTCACAGATATAAACATCGATAACTCCGCTTCTATTCGTCGTATGCGAATCTGCGGCATAGCAATTTGTAGCTTAAAGCACGACACATCGACCCACCTTATACCGATATGCGACGAACTTGCATAGTTTCGTCAAACATCGATCGTTTCGAGTGGTAGGCAATCCGGTCGTCAATGGTGATTCATGGCCTCACAGATAAAAACAACTATTACTCCGCTTCTATTCGTCGTATGCAAATCTGCGACATAGCACTTTGTAGCTTAAAACACGACACATCGACCCACCTTATACCGATCTGCGACGAACTTGCATAGTTTCGTCAAACGTCGATCGTTCCGAGTGGTAGGCAATCCTGCCGTCAATGGTGATTCATGGCCTCACAGATAGAAACAACTATAACTCCGCCTCTATTCGTCGAATGCAAATCTGCGACATAGCAATTTGTAGCTTAAAGCACGATACATCGACCCACCTTATACCGATCTGCGACGAACTTGCATAGTTTCGTCAAACATCGATCGTTTCGAGTGGTAGGCATTCTGGCCGTCAATGATGATTCATGACCTCACAGATATAAACAACTACAACTCCGCTTCTATTCGTCGTATGCAAATCTGCGACGTAGCAATTTGTAGCTTAAAACACGGCCCAACGACGCACCTTATACCGATCTGCAACGAACTTGCATAGTTTCGTCAAACATCGATCGTTTCGAGTGGTAGGCAATCCGGTCGTCAATGGTGATTAATGGCCTCACAGATATAAACAACTATAACTCCACTTCTATTCGTAGTACGCGAATCTGCGACATAGCAATTTGTAGCTTAAAACACGACACATCGACCCAGCTTATACCGATCTGCGAAGAACTTGCATAGTTTCGTCAAACGTCGATCGTTCCGAGTGGTAGGCAATCCGGCCGTCAATGGTGATTCATGGCCTGACAGATATAAACAACTATTACTCCGCTTCTATTCGTCGTATGCAAATCTGCGACATAGCACTTTGTAGCTTAAAACACGACACATCGACCCACCTTATACCGATCTGCGACGAACTTGCATAGTTTCGTCAAACGTCGATCGTTCCGAGTGGTAGGCAATCCTGCCGTCAATGGTGATTCATGGCCTCACAGATAGAAACAACTATAACTCCGCCTCTATTCGTCGAATGCAAATCTGCGACATAGCAATTTGTAGCTTAAAGCACGATACATCGACCCACCTTATACCGATCTGCGACGAACTTGCATAGTTTCGTCAAACATCGATCGTTTCGAGTGGTAGGCATTCTGGCCGTCAATGATGATTCATGACCTCACAGATATAAACAACTACAACTCCGTTTCTATTCGTCGTATGCAAATCTGCGACGTAGCAATTTGTAGCTTAAAACACGGCCCAACGACGCACCTTATACCGATCTGCAACGAACTTGCATAGTTTCGTCAAACATCGATCGTTTCGAGTGGTAGGCAATCCGGTCGTCAATGGTGATTAATGGCCTCACAGATATAAACAACTATAACTCCACTTCTATTCGTAGTACGCGAATCTGCGACATAGCAATTTATAGCCTAAAACACGACACATCGAGCCACCTTATACCGATCTGCGACGAACTTGCATAGTTTCGGCAAATGTCGATCGTTCCGAGTGGTAGGCAATCCGGTCGTCAATGGTGATTCATGGCCTCACAGATATAAACATCGATAACTCCGCTTCTATTCGTCGTACGCAAATCTGCGACATAGCAATTTGTAGCCTAAAACACGACACATCGACCCACCTTATACCGATCTGCGACGAACTTGCATAGTTTCGTCAAACATCGATTGTTTCGAGTGGAAGGCAATCCGGCCGTCAATGGTGATTCATGGCCTGACAGATATAAACAACTATAACTCCACTTCTATTCGTAGTATGCGAATCTGCGACATAGCAATTTGTAGCTTAAAACACGACACATCGACCCATCTTATACCAAACTGCGAAGAACTTGCATAGTTTCGTCAAACCTCGATCGTTCCGAGTGGTAGGCAATCCTGCCGTCAATGGTGATTCATGGCCTCACAGATATAAACAATTATAACTCCGCCTCTATTCGTCGTATGCAAATCTGCGACATAGCAATTTGTAGCTTAAAACACGACACATCGACCCATCTTATACCGATCTGCGAAGAACTTGCATAGTTTCGTCAAACGTCGATCGTTCCGAGTGGTAGGCAATCCTGCCGTCAATGGTGATTCATGGCCTCACAGATATAAACAACTATAACTCCGCCTCTATTCGTCGTACGCAAATCTGCGACATAGCAATTTGTAGCCTAAAACACGACACATCGAGCCACCTTATACCGATCTGCGAAGAACTTGCATAGTTTCGTCAAACGTCGATCGTTCCGAGTGGTAGGCAATCCGGCTGTCGATGGTGATTCATGGCCTCACAGATATAAACATCGATAACTCCGCTTCTATTCCTCGTATGCGAATCTGCGGCATAGCAATTTGTAGCTTAAAACACGGTCCAACGACCCACCTTATACCGATCTGCAACGAACTTGCATAGTTTCGGCAAACGTCGGTCGTTCCGAGTGGTAGGCAATCCGGCCGTCAATGGTGATTCATGGCCTGACGGATATAAGCAACTATAACTCCACTTCTATTCGTCGTATGCGAATCTGCGACATAGCAATTTGTAGCTTAAAACACGACACATCGACCCATCTTATACCGATCTGCGAAGAACTTGCATAGTTTCGTCAAACGTCGATCGTTCCGAGTGGTAGGCAATCCTGCCGTCAATGGTGATTCATGGCCTGACCGATATAAACAACTATAACTGCGCTTCTATTCGTCGTACGCAAATCTGCGACATAGCAATTTGTAGCCTAAAACACGACACATCGAGCCACCTTATACCGATCTGCGACGAACTTGCATAGTTTCGGCAAACGTCGGTCGTTTCGAGTGGTAGGCATTCGGGCCGTCAATGATGATTCATGACCTCACAGATATAAACAACTATATCTCCGCTTCTATTCGTCGTACGCAAATCTGCGACATAGCAATTTGTAGCCTAAAACACGACACATCGAGCCACCTTATACCGATCTGCGACGAACTTGCATAGTTTCGTCAAACGTCGATCGTTCCGAGTGGTAGGCAATCCTGTCGTCAATGGTGATTAATGGCCTCACAGATATAAACATCGATAACTCCGCCTCTATTCGTCGTATGCAAATCTGCGACATAGCAATTTGTAGCTTAAAACACGACACATCGACCCACCTTATACCGATCTGCGACGGACTTGCAAAGTTTCGGCAAACATCGATCTTTTCGAGTGGTAGGCATTCTGGCCGTCAATGATGATTCATGACCTCACAGATATAAACAACTACAACTCCGCTTCTATTCGTCGTATGCAAATCTGCGACATAGCAATTTGTAGCTTAAAGCACGACACATCGACGCACATTATACCGATCTGCGACGAACTTGCATAGTTCCGTCAAACATCGATCGTTTCGAGTGGTAGGCATTCCGGCCGTCAATGATGATTCATGACCTCACAGATATAAACAACTATAACTCCGCTTCTATTCGTCGTATGCAAATCTGCGACATAGCAATTTGTAGCTTAAAGCACGACACATCGACCTACCTTATACCGATCTGCGACGAACTTGCATAGTTTCGTCAAACATCGATCGTTGCGAGTGGAAGGCAATCCGGCAGTCAATGGTGATTCATGGCCTGACAGATAGAAACAACTATAACTCCACTTCTATTCGTCGTATGCGAATCTGCGACATAGCAATTTGTAGCCTAGAACACGACACATCGAGCCACCTTATACCGATCTGCGACGAACTTGCATAGTTTCGTCAAACATCGGTCGTTTCGAGTGGAAAGCAATCCAGGCGTCAATGGTGATTCATGGCCTGAAACATATAAACAACTATAACTCCGCTTCTATTCGTCGTATGCGAATCTGCGACACAGCAACTTGTAGCTTAAAACACGGCCCAACGACCCACCTTATACCGATCTGCGACGAACTTGCATAGTTTCGTCAAACATCGATCGTTTCGAGTGGTAGGCATTCCGGCCGTCAATGATGATTCATGACCTCACAGATATAAGCA
The DNA here is from genome assembly GCA_914767735.1 of Anoplius nigerrimus. Lineage (NCBI taxonomy): Eukaryota > Metazoa > Arthropoda > Insecta > Hymenoptera > Pompilidae > Anoplius > Anoplius nigerrimus. The sequence goes on from CAJZBX010000220.1 coordinate 42,472, forward strand.
ACTATAACTCCGCTTCTATTCGTCGTATGCAAATCTGTGACATAGCAATTTGTAGCTTAAAGCACGACACATCGACCTACCTTATACCGATCTGCGACGAACTTGCATAGTTTCGTCAAACATCGATCGTTTCGAGTGGTAGGCATTCTGGCCGTCAATGATGATTCATGATCTCACAGATATAAACAACTACAATCCCGCTTCTATTCGTCGTATGCAAATCTGCGACATAGCAATTTGTAGCCTAAAACACGACACATCGTGCCACCTTATACCGATCTGCGACGAACTTGCATAGTTTCGTCAAACATCGGTCGTTTCGAGTGGAAAGCAATCCGGTCGTCAATGGTGATTCATGGCCTGACACATATAAACAACTATAACTCCGCTTCTATTCGTCGTATGCGAATCTGCGACATAGCAATTTGTAGGTTAAAACACGACACATCGACCCACCTTATACCGATCTGCGAAGAACTTGCATAGTTTCGTCAAACGTCGATCGTTCCGAGTGGTAGGCAATCCTGTCGTCAATGGTGATTCATGGCCTCACAGATATAAACATCGATAACTCCGCTTCTATTCGTCGTATGCGAATCTGCGGCATAGCAATTTGTAGCTTAAAGCACGACACATCGACCCACCTTATACCGATATGCGACGAACTTGCATAGTTTCGTCAAACATCGATCGTTTCGAGTGGTAGGCAATCCGGTCGTCAATGGTGATTCATGGCCTCACAGATAAAAACAACTATTACTCCGCTTCTATTCGTCGTATGCAAATCTGCGACATAGCACTTTGTAGCTTAAAACACGACACATCGACCCACCTTATACCGATCTGCGACGAACTTGCATAGTTTCGTCAAACGTCGATCGTTCCGAGTGGTAGGCAATCCTGCCGTCAATGGTGATTCATGGCCTCACAGATAGAAACAACTATAACTCCGCCTCTATTCGTCGAATGCAAATCTGCGACATAGCAATTTGTAGCTTAAAGCACGATACATCGACCCACCTTATACCGATCTGCGACGAACTTGCATAGTTTCGTCAAACATCGATCGTTTCGAGTGGTAGGCATTCTGGCCGTCAATGATGATTCATGACCTCACAGATATAAACAACTACAACTCCGCTTCTATTCGTCGTATGCAAATCTGCGACGTAGCAATTTGTAGCTTAAAACACGGCCCAACGACGCACCTTATACCGATCTGCAACGAACTTGCATAGTTTCGTCAAACATCGATCGTTTCGAGTGGTAGGCAATCCGGTCGTCAATGGTGATTAATGGCCTCACAGATATAAACAACTATAACTCCACTTCTATTCGTAGTACGCGAATCTGCGACATAGCAATTTGTAGCTTAAAACACGACACATCGACCCAGCTTATACCGATCTGCGAAGAACTTGCATAGTTTCGTCAAACGTCGATCGTTCCGAGTGGTAGGCAATCCGGCCGTCAATGGTGATTCATGGCCTGACAGATATAAACAACTATTACTCCGCTTCTATTCGTCGTATGCAAATCTGCGACATAGCACTTTGTAGCTTAAAACACGACACATCGACCCACCTTATACCGATCTGCGACGAACTTGCATAGTTTCGTCAAACGTCGATCGTTCCGAGTGGTAGGCAATCCTGCCGTCAATGGTGATTCATGGCCTCACAGATAGAAACAACTATAACTCCGCCTCTATTCGTCGAATGCAAATCTGCGACATAGCAATTTGTAGCTTAAAGCACGATACATCGACCCACCTTATACCGATCTGCGACGAACTTGCATAGTTTCGTCAAACATCGATCGTTTCGAGTGGTAGGCATTCTGGCCGTCAATGATGATTCATGACCTCACAGATATAAACAACTACAACTCCGCTTCTATTCGTCGTATGCAAATCTGCGACGTAGCAATTTGTAGCTTAAAACACGGCCCAACGACGCACCTTATACCGATCTGCAACGAACTTGCATAGTTTCGTCAAACATCGATCGTTTCGAGTGGTAGGCAATCCGGTCGTCAATGGTGATTAATGGCCTCACAGATATAAACAACTATAACTCCACTTCTATTCGTAGTACGCGAATCTGCGACATAGCAATTTATAGCCTAAAACACGACACATCGAGCCACCTTATACCGATCTGCGACGAACTTGCATAGTTTCGGCAAATGTCGATCGTTCCGAGTGGTAGGCAATCCGGTCGTCAATGGTGATTCATGGCCTCACAGATATAAACATCGATAACTCCGCTTCTATTCGTCGTACGCAAATCTGCGACATAGCAATTTGTAGCCTAAAACACGACACATCGACCCACCTTATACCGATCTGCGACGAACTTGCATAGTTTCGTCAAACATCGATTGTTTCGAGTGGAAGGCAATCCGGCCGTCAATGGTGATTCATGGCCTGACAGATATAAACAACTATAACTCCACTTCTATTCGTAGTATGCGAATCTGCGACATAGCAATTTGTAGCTTAAAACACGACACATCGACCCATCTTATACCAAACTGCGAAGAACTTGCATAGTTTCGTCAAACCTCGATCGTTCCGAGTGGTAGGCAATCCTGCCGTCAATGGTGATTCATGGCCTCACAGATATAAACAATTATAACTCCGCCTCTATTCGTCGTATGCAAATCTGCGACATAGCAATTTGTAGCTTAAAACACGACACATCGACCCATCTTATACCGATCTGCGAAGAACTTGCATAGTTTCGTCAAACGTCGATCGTTCCGAGTGGTAGGCAATCCTGCCGTCAATGGTGATTCATGGCCTCACAGATATAAACAACTATAACTCCGCCTCTATTCGTCGTACGCAAATCTGCGACATAGCAATTTGTAGCCTAAAACACGACACATCGAGCCACCTTATACCGATCTGCGAAGAACTTGCATAGTTTCGTCAAACGTCGATCGTTCCGAGTGGTAGGCAATCCGGCTGTCGATGGTGATTCATGGCCTCACAGATATAAACATCGATAACTCCGCTTCTATTCCTCGTATGCGAATCTGCGGCATAGCAATTTGTAGCTTAAAACACGGTCCAACGACCCACCTTATACCGATCTGCAACGAACTTGCATAGTTTCGGCAAACGTCGGTCGTTCCGAGTGGTAGGCAATCCGGCCGTCAATGGTGATTCATGGCCTGACGGATATAAGCAACTATAACTCCACTTCTATTCGTCGTATGCGAATCTGCGACATAGCAATTTGTAGCTTAAAACACGACACATCGACCCATCTTATACCGATCTGCGAAGAACTTGCATAGTTTCGTCAAACGTCGATCGTTCCGAGTGGTAGGCAATCCTGCCGTCAATGGTGATTCATGGCCTGACCGATATAAACAACTATAACTGCGCTTCTATTCGTCGTACGCAAATCTGCGACATAGCAATTTGTAGCCTAAAACACGACACATCGAGCCACCTTATACCGATCTGCGACGAACTTGCATAGTTTCGGCAAACGTCGGTCGTTCCGAGTGGTAGGCAATTCGGCCGTCAATGGTGATTCATGGCCTGACAGATATAAACAACTATATCTCCGCTTCTATTCGTCGTACGCAAATCTGCGACATAGCAATTTGTAGCCTAAAACACGACACATCGAGCCACCTTATACCGATCTGCGACGAACTTGCATAGTTTCGTCAAACGTCGATCGTTCCGAGTGGTAGGCAATCCTGTCGTCAATGGTGATTAATGGCCTCACAGATATAAACATCGATAAATCCGCTTCTATTCGTCGTATGCGAATCTGCGACACAGCAACTTGTAGCTTCAAAAACGGCCCAACGACCCACCTTATACCGATCTGCGACGAACTTGCATAGTTTCGTCAAACATCGATCGTTTCGAGTGGAAGGCAATCCGGCCGTCAATGGTGATTCATGGCCTGACAGATATAAACAACTATAACTCCGCTTCTATTCGTCGTATGCCAATCTGCGACATAGCAATTTGTAGCTTAAAGCACGATACATCGACCCACCTTATACCGATCTGCGACGAACTTGCATAGTTTCGTCAAACATCGATCGTTTCGAGTGGTAGGCATTCTGGCCGTCAATGATGATTCATGACCTCACAGATATAAACAACTACAACTCCGCTTCTATTCGTCGTATGCAAATCTGCGACATAGCAATTTGTAGCTTAAAACACGGCCCAACGACGCACCTTATAACGATCTGCAACGAACTTGCATAGTTTCGTCAAACATCGATCGTTTCGAGTGGTAGGCAATCCGGTCGTCAATGGTGATTAATGGCCTCACAGATATAAACAACTATAACTCCACTTCTATTCGTAGTACGCGAATCTGCGGCATAGCAATTTGTAGCTTAAAGCACGACACATCGACCCACCTTATACCGATCCGCGACGAACTTGCATAGTTTCGTCAAACATCGATCGTTTCGAGTGGTAGGCATTCGGGCCGTCAATGATGATTCATGACCTCACAGATATAAACAACTACAACTCCGCTTCTATTCGTCGTATGCAAATCTGCGACATAGCAATTTGTAGCCTAGAACACGACACATCGAGCCACCTTATACCGATCTGCGACGAACTTGCATAGTTTCGTCAAACATCGGTCGTTTCGAGTGGAAAGCAATCCAGGCGTCAATGGTGATTCACGGCCTGACAGATATAAACAACTATAACTCCGCTTCTATTCGTCGTATGCAAATCTGCGACATAGCAATTTGTAGCTTAAAGCACGACACATCGACCCACCTTATACCGATCTGCGACGAACTTGCATAGTTTCGTCAAACATCGATCGTTTCGAGTGGTAGGCATTCGGGCCGTCAATGATGATACATGACCTCACAGATATAAACAACTACAACTCCGCTTCTATTCGTCGTATGCAAATCTGCGACATAGCAATTTGTAGCCTAGAACACGACACATCGAGCCACCTTATACCGATCTGCGACGAACTTGCATAGTTTCGTCAAACATCGGTCGTTTCGAGTGGAAAGCAATCCAGGCGTCAATGGTGATTCACGGCCTGACAGATATAAACAACTATAACTCCGCTTCTATTCGTCGTATGCAAATCTGCGACATAGCAATTTGTAGCTTAAAACACGGCACATCGACCCACCTTATACCGATCTGCGAAGAACATGCAGAGTTTCGGCAAACGTCGATCGTTCCGAGTGGTAGGCAATCCGGCCGTCAATGGTGATTCATGGCCTGACAGATATAAACAACTATAACTCCGCTTCTATTCGTCGTACGCAAATCTGCGACATAGCAATTTGTAGCCTAAAACACGACACATCGAGCCACCTTATACCGATCTGCGAAGAACTTGCATAGTTTCGTCAAACGTCGATCGTTCCGAGTGGTAGGCAATCCGGCCGTCGGTGGTGATTCATGGCCTCACAGATATAAACATCGATAACTCCGCTTCCAATCGTCGTATGCGAATCTGCGGCATAGCAATTTGTAGCTTAAAGCACGACACATCGACCCAACTTATACCGATCTGCGACGAACTTGCATAGTTTCGTCAAACATCGATCGTTTCGAGTGGTAGGCATTCCGGCCGTCAATGATGATTCATGACCTCACAGATATAAGCAACTATAACTCCGCTTCTATTCGTCGTATGCAAATCTGTGACATAGCAATTTGTAGCTTAAAGCACGACACATCGACCTACCTTATACCGATCTGCGACGTACTTGCATAGTTTCGTCAAACATCGATCGTTTCGAGTGGTAGGCATTCTGGCCGTCAATGATGATTCATGATCTCACAGATATAAACAACTACAACTCCGCTTCTATTCGTCGTATGCAAATCTGCGACATAGCAATTTGTAGCCTAAAACACGACACATCGAGCCACCTTATACCGATCTGCGACGAACTTGCATAGTTTCGTCAACCGTCGATCGTTCCGAGTGGTAGGCAATCCTGTCGTCAATGATGATTGATGATCTCACAGATATAAACAACTACAACTCCGCTTCTATTCGTCGTATGCAAATCTGCGACATAGCAATTTGTAGCCTAAAACACGACACATCGTGCCACCTTATACCGATCTGCGACGAACTTGCATAGTTTCGTCAAACATCGGTCGTTTCGAGTGGAAAGCAATCCGGTCGTCAATGGTGATTCATGGCCTGACACATATAAACAACTATAACTCCGCTTCTATTCGTCGTATGCGAATCTGCGGCATAGCAATTTGTAGGTTAAAACACGACACATCGACCCACCTTATACCGATCTGCGAAGAACTTGCATAGTTTCGTCAAACGTCGATCGTTCCGAGTGGTAGGCAATCCTGTCGTCAATGGTGATTCATGGCCTCACAGATATAAACATCGATAACTCCGCTTCTATTCGTCGTATGCGAATCTGCGGCATAGCAATTTGTAGCTTAAAGCACGACACATCGACCCACCTTATACCGATATGCGACGAACTTGCATAGTTTCGTCAAACATCGATCGTTTCGAGTGGTAGGCAATCCGGTCGTCAATGGTGATTCATGGCCTCACAGATATAAACAACTATTACTCCGCTTCTATTCGTCGTATGCAAATCTGCGACATAGCACTTTGTAACTTAAAACACGACACATCGACCCACCTTATACCGATCTGCGACGAACTTGCATAGTTTCGTCAAACATCGATCGTTTCGAGTGGTAGGCATTCCGGCCGTCAATGAGGATTCATGTCCTCACAGATATAAACAACTATAACTCCGCTTCTATTCGTCGTACGCAAATCTGCGACATAGCAATTTGTAGCCTAAAACACGACACATCGAGCCACCTTATATCGATCTGCGACGAACTTGCATAGTTTCGTCAAACGTCGATCGTTCCGAGTGGTAGGCAATCCTGTCGTCAATGGTGATTAATGGCCTCACAGATATAAACATCGATAACTCCGCTTCTATTCGTCGTACGCAAATCTGCGACATAGCAATTTGTAGCCTAAAACACAACACATCGAGCAACCTTATACCGATCTGCGAAGAACTTGCATAGTTTCGTCAAACGTCGATCGTTCCGAGTGGTAGGCAATCCGGCCGTCGATGGTGATTCATGGCCTCACAGATATAAACATCGATAACTCCGCTTCTAATCGTCGTATGCGAATCTGCGGCATAGCAATTTGTAGCTTAAAGCACGACACATCGACCCACCTTATACCGATCTGCGACGAACTTGCATAGTTTCGTCAAACATCGATCGTTTCGAGTGGTAGGCATTCGGGCCGTCAATGATGATTCATGACCTCACAGATATAAACAACTACAACTCCGCTTCTATTCGTCGGATGCAAATCTGCGACATAGCAATTTGTAGCCTAGAACACGACACATCGAGCCACCTTATACCGATCTGCGACGAACTTGCATAGTTTCGTCAAACATCGGTCGTTTCGAGTGGAAAGCAATCCAGGCGTCAATGGTGATTCACGGCCTGACAGATATAAACAACTATAACTCCGCTTCTATTCGTCGTATGCAAATCTGCGACATAGCAATTTGTAGCTTAAAACACGGCACATCGACCCACCTTATACCGATCTGCGAAGAACATGCAGAGTTTCGGCAAACGTCGATCGTTCCGAGTGGTAGGCAATCCGGCCGTCAATGGTGATTCATGGCCTGACAGATATAAACAACTATAACTCCGCTTCTATACGTCGTACGCAAATCTGCGACATAGCAATTTGTAGCCTAAAACACGACACATCGAGCCACCTTATACCGATCTGCGAAGAACTTGCATAGTTTCGTCAAACGTCGATCGTTCCGAGTGGTAGGCAATCCGGCCGTCGGTGGTGATTCATGGCCTCACAGATATAAACATCGATAACTCCGCTTCTAATCGTCGTATGCGAATCTGCGGCATAGCAATTTGTAGCTTAAAGCACGACACATCGACCCACCTTATACCGATCTGCGACGAACTTGCATAGTTTCGTCAAACATCGATCGTTTCGAGTGGTAGGCATTCCGGCCGTCAATGATGATTCATGACCTCACAGATATAAGCAACTATAACTCCGCTTCTATTCGTCGTATGCAAATCTGTGACATAGCAATTTGTAGCTTAAAGCACGACACATCGACCTACCTTATACCGATCTGCGACGAACTTGCATAGTTTCGTCAAACATCGATCGTTTCGAGTGGTAGGCATTCTGGCCGTCAATGATGATTCATGATCTCACAGATATAAACAACTACAACTCCGCTTCTATTCGTCGTATGCAAATCTGCGACATAGCAATTTGTAGCCTAAAACACGACACATCGAGCCACCTTATACCGATCTGCGACGAACTTGCATAGTTTCGTCAAACATCGGTCGTTTCGAGTGGAAAGCAATCCGGTCGTCAATGGTGATTCATGGCCTGACACATATAAACAACTATAACTCCGCTTCTATTCGTCGTATGCGAATCTGCGACATAGCAATTTGTAGGTTAAAACACGACACATCGACCCACCTTATACCGATCTGCGAAGAACTTGCATAGTTTCGTCAAACGTCGATCGTTCCGAGTGGTAGGCAATCCTGTCGTCAATGGTGATTCATGGCCTCACAGATATAAACATCGATAACTCCGCTTCTATTCGTCGTATGCGAATCTGCGGCATAGCAATTTGTAGCTTAAAGCACGACACATCGACCTACCTTATACCGATCTGCGACATAGCAATTTGTAGCTTAAAGCACGACACATCGACCTACCTTATACCGATCTGCGACGAACTTGCATAGTTTCGTCAAACATCGATCGTTTCGAGTGGAAGGCAATCCGGCAGTCAATGGTGATTCATGGCCTGACAGATATAAACAACTATAACTCCACTTCTATTCGTCGTATGCGAATCTGCGACATAGCAATTTGTAGCCTAGAACACGACACATCGAGCCACCTTATACCGATCTGCGACGAACTTGCATAGTTTCGTCAAACATCGGTCGTTTCGAGTGGAAAGCAATCCAGGCGTCAATGGTGATTCATGGCCTGAAACATATAAACAACTATAACTCCGCTTCTATTCGTCGTATGCGAATCTGCGACACAGCAACTTGTAGCTTAAAACACGGCCCAACGACCCACCTTATACCGATCTGCGACGAACTTGCATAGTTTCGTCAAACATCGATCGTTTCGAGTGGTAGGCATTCCGGCCGTCAATGATGATTCATGACCTCACAGATATAAGCAACTATAACTCCGCTTCTATTCGTCGTATGCAAATCTGTGACATAGCAATTTGTAGCTTAAAGCACGACACATCGACCTACCTTATACCGATCTGCGACGAACTTGCATAGTTTCGTCAAACATCGATCGTTTCGAGTGGTAGGCATTCTGGCCGTCAATGATGATTCATGATCTCACAGATATAAACAACTACAACTCCGCTTCTATTCGTCGTATGCAAATCTGCGACATAGCAATTTGTAGCCTAAAACACGACACATCGTGCCACCTTATACCGATCTGCGACGATCTTGCATAGTTTCGTCAAACATCGGTCGTTTCGAGTGGAAAGCAATCCGGTCGTCAATGGTGATTCATGGCCTGACACATATAAACAACTATAACTCCGCTTCTATTCGTCGTATGCGAATCTGCGACATAGCAATTTGTAGGTTAAAACACGACACATCGACCCACCTTATACCGATCTGCGAAGAACTTGCATAGTTTCGTCAAACGTCGATCGTTCCGAGTGGTAGGCAATCCTGTCGTCAATGGTGATTCATGGCCTCACAGATATAAACATCGATAACTCCGCTTCTATTCGTCGTATGCGAATCTGCGACATAGCAATTTGTAGCCTAAAACACGACACATCGAGCCACCTTATACCGATCTGCGACGAACTTGCATAGTTTCGTCAAACGTCGATCGTTCCGAGTGGTAGGCAATCCTGTCGTCAATGGTGATTAATGGCCTCACAGATATAAACATCGATAAATCCGCTTCTATTCGTCGTATGCGAATCTGCGACATAGCAATTTGTAGCTTAAAGCACGACACATCGACCCACCTTATACCGATCTGCGACGAACTTGCATAGTTTCGTCAAACATCGATCGTTTCGAGTGGTAGGCATTCGGGCCGTCAATGATGATTCATGACCTCACAGATATAAACAACTACAACTCCGCTTCTATTCGTCGTATGCAAATCTGCGACATAGCAATTTGTAGCCTAGAACACGACACATCGAGCCACCTTATACCGATCTGCGACGAACTTGCATAGTTTCGTCAAACATCGGTCGTTTCGAGTGGAAAGCAATCCAGGCGTCAATGGTGATTCACGGCCTGACAGATATAAACAACTATAACTCCGCTTCTATTCGTCGTATGCAAATCTGCGACATAGCAATTTGTAGCTTAAAACACGGCACATCGACCCACCTTATACCGATCTGCGAAGAACATGCAGAGTTTCGGCAAACGTCGATCGTTCCGAGTGGTAGGCAATCCGGCCGTCAATGGTGATTCATGGCCTGACAGATATAAACAACTATAACTCCGCTTCTATTCGTCGTACGCAAATCTGCGACATAGCAATTTGTAGCCTAAAACACGACACATCGAGCCACCTTATACCGATCTGCGAAGAACTTGCATAGTTTCGTCAAACGTCGATCGTTCCGAGTGGTAGGCAATCCGGCCGTCGGTGGTGATTCATGGCCTCACAGATATAAACATCGATAACTCCGCTTCTAATCGTCGTATGCGAATCTGCGGCATAGCAATTTGTAGCTTAAAGCACGACACATCGACCCACCTTATACCGATCTGCGACGAACTTGCATAGTTTCGTCAAACATCGATCGTTTCGAGTGGTAGGCATTCCGGCCGTCAATGATGATTCATGACCTCACAGATATAAGCAACTATAACTCCGCTTCTATTCGTCGTATGCAAATCTGTGACATAGCAATTTGTAGCTTAAAGCACGACACATCGACCTACCTTATACCGATCTGCGACGAACTTGCATAGTTTCGTCAAACATCGATCGTTTCGAGTGGTAGGCATTCTGGCCGTCAATGATGATTCATGATCTCACAGATATAAACAACTACAACTCCGCTTCGATTCGTCGTATGCAAATCTGCGACATAGCAATTTGTAGCCTAAAACACGACACATCGAGCCACCTTATACCGATCTGCGACGAACTTGCATAGTTTCGTCAAACATCGGTCGTTTCGAGTGGAAAGCAATCCGGTCGTCAATGGTGATTCATGGCCTGACACATATAAACAACTATAACTCCGCCTCTATTCGTCGTATGCGAATCTGCGACATAGCAATTTGTAGGTTAAAACACGACACATCGACCCACCTTATACCGATCTGCGAAGAACTTGCATAGTTTCGTCAAACGTCGATCGTTCCGAGTGGTAGGCAATCCTGTCGTCAATGGTGATTCATGGCCTCACAGATATAAACATCGATAACTCCGCTTCTATTCGTCGTATGCGAATCTGCGGCATAGCAATTTGTAGCGTAAAGCACGACACATCGACCCACCTTATACCGATATGCGACGAACTTGCATAGTTTCGTCAACCGTCGATCGTTCCGAGTGGTAGGCAATCCTGTCGTCAATGGTGATTAATGGCCTCACAGATATAAACAACTATAACTCCACTTCTATTCGTCGTATGCGAATCTGCGACACAGCAATTTGTAGGTTATAACACGACACATCGACCCACCTTATACCGATCGGCGACGAACTTGCATAGTTTCGTCAAACATCGATCGTTTCGGGTGGAAGGCAATCCGGCCGTCAATGGTGATTCATGACCTCACAGATATAAACAACTACAACTCCGCTTCTATTCGTCGTATTTATATAGTATATATATATAAATTATAATATTATTTAATATATATATATAAGTATTAAATAATATAATTAATGATATGTTAGGGACAGAAAGCGTTTTTTTTAATATATTTTGTTAAAATAAGCCTTTTTTCTTATTATCTATAAAAATATAATTAATGATATGTTAGGGACAGAAAGCTCTTAGTAATATTTTAATTACTTATTTAATTAAATTTAACATATTTATATTAATATAATTAATTATATTTTAGGGATATGAAGTTATTCCTAAAATATATTAATTATATTGGGGAAAGGAAAGACAATTTTATTTCTATAAAAATATAATTAATGGTATGTTAGGGACAGAAAGCTCTTAGTAATAATTCTGTTTACTCATTTAATTAAATTTAACATATTTATATTGGGGAAAGGAAAGACAATTTTATTTCTATAAAAATATAATTAATGGTATGTTAGGGACAGAAAGCTCTTAGTAATAATTCTGTTTACTTATTTAATTAAATTTAACATATTTATATTGGGGAAAGGAAAGACAATTTTATTTCTATAAAAATATAATTAATGGTATGTTAGGGACAGAAAGCTCTTAGTAATAATTCTGTTTACTTATTTAATTAAATTTAACATATTTATATTAATATAATTAATTATATTTTAGGGATATGAAGTTATTCCTAAAATATATTAATTATATTGGGGAAAGGAAAGACAATTTTATTTCTATAAAAATATAATTAATGGTATGTTAGGGACAGAAAGCTCTTAGTAATAATTCTGTTTACTCATTTAATATGTGTATATATAGTTTCTAAAACTATAGCACTAATCTGCCAAAACAGAATTTAATGTTATTCAAATTTAAAATTTAATTTAAAAGTACAATCCTTTCGTACGAGTACTTTATAATTAATTGAAGATAGAAACCATTCTGGCTTACACCGAATTGAACTCAAATCATGTAAGGATTAAATAGTCGAACAGACTAAGAATATTAAGCTTTTGCACTTAATATATTCCTTAATTCAACATCGAGGTCGCAAACAATATTATAAATGAGGGCTTTATAATATTATTACGCTGTTATCCCTGAGGTAATTTGTTCTTTTAATGGTATTAACCGGTCAAAAGTTCTTTTATCCTAGGAGGAATAGTACTAGAGTTATTTTTATCTAGTTATTTCCCCAATAAAATATTTACTTAGTATTATTAATTTATATATTATTAAAATTATAAAGAATACATGAAATATTAAATTCTACAGGGTCTTATCGTCTAACAATTTAATTTTAGCATTTTAACTAAAAATTTAATTTTAATTTATTATTTTGAGACAGTTGTTCTCTCATGTGTTCGTTCATACAGGACTCTAATTAAGAGCCAATTTATTACGCTACCTTAGCACAGTCAATTTACTGCAGCTCTTTAATACTTAAATCAGTGAGCAGATATTACTTTTAATTTTTTCTAAAAGCAATGTTTTTGTTAAACATTTGAAGAAATAATTTGCCTAATTCCTTAATATAACTTAAAGTATATTTATTTTGGAATTTAAATTATTTATTTTACTTATATAAACATTATATTATTTAAATTTTTATTATTTAAAATTTTTTAATAATTAATTAAAGTTAATATTAAATTTAATTTAGGTCTATAATAAATTATAAAATATTTTTTATTGAATAGAAAATTAAAGTCCTACAATTTTTATTTAATTGTCATTACTTTTAATTTAAATTAACAGCTTATCCCGTTAATTTTTACTATAATATATATATAAATATATTTATATATATTTATATTATTATTATATCTAAATTGAATTTATTTATTAAAAAACTAGATATCATTTAATTCGCATTGTGTTTCACACTAAATTAATATTTATAATAATGTTGTAATATTAACTAATATATTAATTTAGCTCATTAAATTTCGAGAAATTTAATATTAATAAATTTTAATTGTTTATCCCTGATACAAAAGGTACTGTAAATAAAACATTCTTGTAAATTAATTTTATTTGTACTTCATAGTTTATATATTTTATCTTTTTAAACTAGGATATATATTATATTATTATTATTATTATTATTTGTAAATTATTATATATTTATAATGAATTTTAGTTAAAATTTTACTAATGTAATTTTTTCATTGTAAATGAAATGTTTTTTTTAAACTAAAATTTTACTAGAAGCACCTTCCGGTACATCAACTTTGTTACGACTTTTTTCCAATTACTTAGAAAATGACGGGCGATTTGTACCTATCTAAGATATTAGTCATATAAATATATTAATTTATATTACTTTTAAATTCTTTATAAATATAATTTTTTAAATTATAATCAAAAATTTAATATTATTGTAACCCATATTAGCTTAAATATTTCTGTACTTTACCTGGATTATTATTTTTAAGATTATTAAATTTTTCATTAATCTTTAATTATATTGATCTTTAAAACGGCAGCACACAAGATTTAATAATTTTTTTAGCTCATTTAAAGGATAATTCTAAATTATAGAACTTTCAAAATATTATTATAATTTAAGTGGAGCTTAACGTGGATTATCAAATTAATATACAGGTTCCTCTAATTTTATTAGGTACGGCCATTTATTTTAATTTTAATGTTCTTTCATTTAATCTTTTAACCTATTTATTTATTTCTTATAACAGGGTATCTAATCCTGGTTTTATTAATGAATTTAAAAGATTTTATAATTATTATTTTTAAAAATTGATGATAATTAAATTTTTTCACAATTATATTTTACTTATTTTTTAAATTTTATTTATATTACTTAGGTTAGTTAAAGTTAAATTACAGAATTAGTATAACCGCAACTGCTGGCACTAAATTTGTTTCTGTTAATTAATAAAGTTTATGTAGTCATTAATTAATTTTAAAAACTTTAAGACGTATTCCTTTTACTATTTTTAATTTTATTTAATTAATAATTATAAATGATACTTTTATATTAATCTGTTTAAGATTTAATATTAAAAATTATATTTACTATATTTAAGTTAATATTAACTGAAAATCTAATACTAAAATTTTATAAAACTTATTATTATAAAATATTTTCTTAAAATAGAATTTATTATTATATTTAAGATTATTATACAGGTAAACTAAATAAGTTAATAGGTTCATACCCTGGATATAGAGTATTACTCTTCTGTATTTAATGATATGCCTGATTAAAGGGCTATTTTGATAGAATAGATTATACGTATTTACGTTATCATTATATTTAATAGTAGTTTCTATTTCTAAAAATATCAAAAATTTTTGTGCACTAACACTGAAATATAATAATTTATGAATTTTCAATTTAATTTTTATTTAACATAATATTATTATAATTATTAATCATTATATTATTATTATTATTATTAATCATTATATTTATATTATTATTTTTATTCTCTACTACATTTATTATAGGATGGGTAATAATAGAGTGCAGAACCCTTATATTTTTAAGGTTAATTTGTATATCAAATTATAATCAAAAATTTAGTTCAGTTGGTAGATATTATTTAATTCAGGTTCTAGGATCTTCAGTATTTATTATTTCTTTAATGATAATTAATCCAAATTCTTATTTTTTTGAATTTTTTAGATTATATTTATTTAATATGTCATTGGTTATAAAAATTGGTCTTTATCCCTTTCATTTATGAGTAGTTAATTTGGTTAAGAATTTAAATTGAATAGGGGTGTTTATATTAGCTTCATTTCAAAAGTTTATTCCAATATTAATACTAACTTGGTGATCCTCTTTTAATTATTTAATTATTACAAGAGTTATAACTATACTAGTAGTTTTATATAGGAGTTTAGGTTTAGTTAGTTTGAAGCTTATTTTTTCTTATTCAATTTTAGCCCATAGATCTTGGATAACTCTTATAATTGTTGACCTAAACTGATGATTTACTTACTATTTTATATATAGATTATTATTTTTTATTTTATGTATATATAATTATTTAAGTGGGGTTGAAGATTTAAGAGATTATGGAAAATTTAATTATTTTTCTAATTTTACAATAATGGCTTATGTATTTAATTTAGTCTCTTTAATAGGAATCCCCCCTTTTATTGGATTTATTGTGAAAATAATAATTTTACAATCTTTAATTATGTATATTTCTTATATATATATTATATTAATTATATTAACTTCTGTTATTCAATTATTTATATATATACGTATTTTATTAAGTTTATTACTAAGTTTTAGGTATAAAAGAAAGCCAATGAAAATATTTTTTTGAAATTCTTCTTTTAATATAAATTTATTGAATTCTTTAACTTTTATGTTAAATATTATTATATTTATATATATATTATTATAAAATTTTAGGTTAATAAAACCTTTAACCTTCAAAGTTAAAAATTAGATCTTTCTAAAATTTTAATTAGTATTAAAGATTTAAATCTTATGCATAAATTTACAGTTTACTACTTTTATTCAGTCATAATACTAAATCTTAGTTAAATTTAACTATTTTAAATTTGCAGTTTAATGTTTTAATAAACTATAAGATTTTATATGACTAAATGACTTTTTTCAACAAATCATAAAGATATTGGTACATTATATTTTATTTTTGGAATATGATCAGGGGCTTTAGGTACTTCATTAAGAATATTAATTCGAATTGAGCTAGGTAGACCAGGTCAAGTTTTAGGGAATGATCAAATTTATAATTCAATTGTAACAGCTCATGCTTTTGTAATAATTTTTTTTTTTGTTATACCTTTTATAATTGGTGGATTTGGTAATTGAATAGTACCGTTATTAATAGCTGTTCCTGATATAGCATTTCCTCGGATAAATAATATAAGATTTTGACTTTTACCTCCCTCATTAATTTTCTTAACCTTAGGTATATTCGCAGGAGAAGGGGCAGGGACAGGGTGAACTGTTTATCCTCCCTTATCTAGAGTTACTTATCATCCTGGCCCTAGAGTAGATTTGTCTATTTTTTCTCTTCATATAGCTGGAATTTCATCAATTATAGGCGCTATAAATTTTATTGTAACTGTATTAGCTACAGCTCGTACTTCTTTAGATAAAATTTATTTATTTTGCTGGTCAGTTTTAGTAACAGCTTTTCTTTTATTATTATCACTCCCAGTACTAGCTGGGGCTATTACTATATTATTATCAGATCGAAATTTTAATACTTCTTTTTTTCTTCCTATTGGAGGGGGGGATCCAGTATTATATCAACATTTATTTTGATTTTTTGGACACCCTGAGGTATATATTTTAATTTTACCAGGGTTTGGTATTGTGTCACATGTAATTTCTTCTGAAACAGGTAAGTCTACAACATTTGGAGCAGTAGGTATAATTTATGCTATGGTAACAATTGGATTTTTAGGATTTATTGTTTGGGCTCATCATATGTTTACTATTGGAATAGATATTGATACTCGAGCTTATTTTACTTCTGCTACTATAATTATTGCTGTTCCCACAGGAATTAAAGTATTTAGATGATTAGCTACACTTCAAGGGTCAAGAATAAAATTTACCTCTCCTTTGTTATGATCAATAGGATTTATTTTTTTATTTACTATTGGGGGTTTAACAGGAGTAATATTAGCTAATTCTTCTTTAGATTTAATATTGCATGATACTTATTATGTAGTAGCTCATTTTCATTATGTATTATCAATAGGAGCCGTATTTGCAGTAATTACTGGGTTTATTTACTGATACCCTTTATTTACTGGATTATTATTAAATGATAAATTGTTAAAATCTCAATTTATCTTAATATTTTTAGGGGTTAATTTAACTTTTTTTCCTCAACATTTTTTAGGTTTATCAGGTATACCACGTCGGTATAGAGATTATCCTGATGCATATACTTGTTGAAATATAATTTCTTCAATAGGAAGTTTAGTTTCTTTAATTGGCTATTTATTTATATTATATATTTTTTGAGAATCATTTGCATGTAAACGATTATTTATTTGTAAAATAAGATCCTCTCATTGAGTTGAGTGAATTTATTTAAAATCTAATGGTCCTGCAAAGGAGCATACTCATGAGAGTTTACCTTATTTAGTTAATTAAATAATAATGAGGATTTTTTTTATAATTGAAACTTTAATAGAATTAGAAATTATTTAATTTTTAATATGGCAGAATAGTGCAATGGATTTAAACACCATTTATAAAATTAATAATTTTTATTAAAAATTGCAACTTGAAATATATATTCTTTTCAAGATCCAAATTCTTATGGCTCATTATTATTTATTTGATTACATGATTTTAATATAATATTTGTTTTTATGATTATAATTTTAATTACTTATTTTATAATTTATTTTTTATGAAGTAAGAGTTCAACTCGTTATTTACTTCATGGAAATAATGTAGAAACTATATGGACTGTAGCACCTGTATTTATATTAAGTGATATAGCTATTCCTTCTTTGAAAATTCTTTATTTTACTGAAGGTGATGAAATTTATATACATACAGTAAAAACAGTAGCTCGTCAATGGTATTGAAGGTATGAATATTCAATAGGTGACGTATTATTTAATTACGATTCATATATAGTTCAATTAGGAGATATAGCTGATTCTGGATTTCGTATATTAGAAGTAGATCATCGGGTAGTAATACCGGCTGAAGTTCCTTTTCGTAATGTAGTTACTTCTTCTGATGTAATTCATTCTTGATCAATACCAACTTTAGGGGTAAAAATCGATGCAATTCCAGGTCGATTAAATCAAATTGCAATTTATGGTATTCGTAGAGGAGTTTATTATGGTCAATGTTCAGAGATTTGTGGAATAAATCATAGTTTTATACCAGTTGTTTTAGAATTAACTCAAACTGAGGGATTTTATCAATGGGTAGCTTATATTAAGGATTAAAATCGTTAAATGGCTGAAAGGAAGCAATGGTCTCTTAAACCTAGTATAGTAGAACGCCTACTTTTAACGGGAAGATTTAGTTTAAAAAAAATAAAACGTTGTTTTGTCATTACATTAATACTTTAGAGGTAATCTTCTATGTCTCATATAGGACCAATAAAATGATTATTTTTATACACTTTATTTATATTAATTTATATAATATATATTATTATAATATATTATTATTATTTGATTCCTAAAGTATATAAAAATTCATTAATTTGTATGAATTTACAGATAATTAATGTTATAAAAAATTTACCTAATTCAAATTATTTAATTATATATGATTTAAATAAAAATAATTATGAATATTATTTTGAACAATCATTATTTACATATAATATTTTAGATTTAAAATATTATATACATTAGTTTATTAAATTAATGAGGATTTATTTTTTATTTAAATCTTTAAACTGAAATGATAATAAATTTATTTTCAATTTTTGATCCAAGAACATCTGAATGATTTAGTTTAAATTGAGTTTCAATTTTTTTATCATTAATATTTTTACCTTTAGATTACTATTTTATTTCTTCTTTAATAGTAATTTTTTTTGTTGATATTATTTTAAAATTATATCAAGAAT
Organism: Anoplius nigerrimus; assembly: GCA_914767735.1. NCBI lineage: Eukaryota > Metazoa > Arthropoda > Insecta > Hymenoptera > Pompilidae > Anoplius > Anoplius nigerrimus. The sequence goes on from CAJZBX010000220.1 coordinate 61,965, forward strand.
TTTTAGTATTCTTAAAGAGTACAATTAGAGGATATTTTTTTTCATCAATTTTTATATTTATTTTTTGTTTAAATTTTATTGGTTTATTCCCTTATATTTTTACAATTTCAACTCATTTAGTATTTACATTAAGTTTTGCATTATCTTTATGATTTAGATTTATATATTATGGATGAAGGAATCATTTAGAAATAATATTTAGACATTTAGTACCTACTGGTACTCCTGTAATATTAATACCTTTTATAGTTTTAATTGAGACTATTAGTTTATTAATTCGCCCTATTACATTATCAGTTCGATTAGCAGCAAATATAATTGCAGGACATTTACTTTTATGTTTAATTGGTTCAACAGGTATAATATTAGGAATCTTTATTTTATTAATTATTTTATTATGTCAATTTGCATTATATTTATTAGAAACAGGGGTAACTTTTATTCAAGCTTATGTTTTTTCTGTTTTAAGAGCTTTATATTCTGAGGAAGTTGACTTTAATAAATTTATTTTAAATTGAGAAAATAAAAAATTTTATTCTTGTATATTATTCTAATATGACAAAATTTTCTAGAAGGTACCATTATGTTACTCCTAGACCTTGACCAATTTTAGGTTCATTTAGATTAATAACTTTATTAATAGGATTTATAAAGTTATTTTATTTTAATGATTTTTCTTTAATTGTATTTAGTTTAATTATTTCTTGTTTAGTATTTTTTCAATGGTGACGTGATGTAATTCGGGAGGCTGAGTATCAAGGATTTCATACTGAACAGGTACAAAAAATATTACGATTTAGATTTATTTTGTTTATTGTATCTGAGGTATTTTTTTTTCTTTCTTTTTTTTGATCATATTTTCATTTTATACTTAATCCTCCTATTGAATGTGGGATAGAATGACCACCAGTAGGAGTGGAACCATTTGATCCTTATGGATTTCCTATAGTTAATTCTTTTATTTTAGTTACATCTGGAATAACAGTAACAGTAGCTCATCATATAATACTTTTAAATAATTCATTTATAAAGGTATATATAATTTTAACTATCACATTAGGAATAATATTTACTTATTTTCAAGGGTTAGAATATTATTATTCATCATTTACAATATCTGATTCTGTTTATGGTTCTTTATTTTTTATAATAACAGGGTTTCATGGAATTCATGTAATTATTGGGACAGTATTTTTAAGCCATTGTTTAATTCGAATATATATAAGACATTTCATAAGAGATCATCATCTAGGATTTGAGATAGCTTGCTGGTATTGACATTTTGTAGATGTTGTTTGATTATTTTTATATATTGTTGTTTATTGACTTTCAGTATAGTTTATGTAGTATAATTATTATTTTTAATTTCCAATTAAAAGATTTACTAAATTGTAACATAAACAATTATACTAATATTTATAATATTAATATTATTAATTTTAATTATTTTAATAATATTAAGTTGATTAATTTCTTATAAGATTATAACTACCCGGGAGAAAATAACACCATTTGAGTGTGGATTTGATCCATTGGTAATACATCATGTATCATTTTATATTAATTATTATATCTTTTCTTTAATTTTTTTAGTTTTTGATGTAGAAATTATTTTATTATTTCCTTATATTTTAGTTATTAAGAGTTTATCTTTAAATTTTTTAAGAGTTATAATTTATATGGGTTTTTTAATAATTTTAATACTTGGATTATTAATAGAATATTTAGATAATTCTTTAGATTGAAGATTTTAACATAAGAAGTAAATATACATTTAGTTTCGGCCTAAAAGTTGGCTATATAAGCCCTTATGTTTTAATTGAAACCAAAAAGAGGTAAATTATTGTTAATAATTGAATTGAGATTTCTCCAATTAAGAAATTTTTTTAATTAAGCTTCTAACTTAATATAAATGATAATGATCATTAAATTTCTGTTTATATAGTTTAAAAAAAACAGTATTTTTTCATAATACAAATGATTAGTTATCTATAAATTTATACCCAAAGGTTTAAACCATTTTAATTTCTTCAAAATTATGCTTTATATTAAGCTATTTGGATAATATCATAAAATAGATCTTAAAAACAAAAATATTAATATTCAGGTAAATATATAAAGTATTATTCATGGATTGAAATTTATATTAATTTTTAATAATTTTTTTCACTCATAAATTAATTCAATATTAATATATTTATTTCATAGATTTTCAAAGTATATAAAATATAAGTTGGATATATTAATTCTTATTTTATTAAATGTAATAATTAAATAATCTAATAAACCAATAGATTGAAAATAAATTCAAGCTAATTTTATATTAATTTTTTTATTTCAAAATATTGATATAATAAATATTGATAATATTATAGCCCAAAAACCAAATGATTTTTTTATAAAATTTATTGGAATTTCAAGACCTAAATGTTTAATATATAATCATGAGAATAAACTACCTCTTATAATAAGTGGTAGAAAAAAAAATAATATTGTAACTTTTTCTTCTAAAGAGGATTTTCATCTTAATAAATTATTTGAATAATTGTTATTAATTAAAATAGTTTTTATTAAACGGAATGAATAAAATGTAGTTAAGCAAATTCTTAAATCCATTATAAAAATTATAATATATCTATAGATTGAATTACTATAATATTCAATAATTAAATCTTTAGAGAAAAATCCAGATAGGAAAGGGAATCCTATTAAGGCTAAAATAGAGATTACTATTATTACTGATTCTATTGGTACAGAATTCTTTACATTACTAATTAATCGAATATCTTGTTCACCTTGTGTATGATGAATAATTGATCCAGCTGTTAGAAATATTAAGGATTTAAATAAGGCATGAATTAGTAAATGTAAAAAAGCTACCTCTATACCACCCAAAATTAATGCAATTATTATAAAACTAATTTGTCTTATCGTTGAAAAGGCAATAATTTTTTTAATATCATATCTTGAACATCCAGCTAAACTTCTGATAAATATAGTAAATACTGAAATTGAGAATAAATAATTTTTAATATTAGAATTAGAAATAATTGGTTCTAATTGAATTAAAAGAATTACACCTGCGGTAACGGTACATCTGCGACATAGCAATTTGTAGCTTAAAGCACGACACATCGACCCACCTTATACCGATCTGCGACGAACTTGCATAGTTCCGTCAAACATCGATCGTTTCGAGTGGTAGGCATTCCGGCCGTCAATGATGATTCATGACCTCACAGATATAAACAACTATAACTCCGCTTCTATTCGTCGTATGCAAATCTGCGACATAGCAATTTGTAGCTTAAAGCACGACACATCGACCTACCTTATACCGATCTGCGACATAGCAATTTGTAGCTTAAAGCACGACACATCGACCTACCTTATACCGATCTGCGACGAACTTGCATAGTTTCGTCAAACATCGATCGTTTCGAGTGGAAGGCAATCCGGCAGTCAATGGTGATTCATGGCCTGACAGATATAAACAACTATAACTCCACTTCTATTCGTCGTATGCAAATCTGTGACATAGCAATTTGTAGCTTAAAGCACGACACATCGACCTACCTTATACCGATCTGCGACGAACTTGCATAGTTTCGTCAAACATCGATCGTTTCGAGTGGTAGGCATTCTGGCCGTCAATGATGATTCATGATCTCACAGATATAAACAACTACAACTCCGCTTCTATTCGTCGTATGCAAATCTGCGACATAGCAATTTGTAGCCTAAAACACGACACATCGTGCCACCTTATACCGATCTGCGACGATCTTGCATAGTTTCGTCAAACATCGGTCGTTTCGAGTGGAAAGCAATCCGGTCGTCAATGGTGATTCATGGCCTGACACATATAAACAACTATAACTCCGCTTCTATTCGTCGTATGCGAATCTGCGACATAGCAATTTGTAGGTTAAAACACGACACATCGACCCACCTTATACCGATCTGCGAAGAACTTGCATAGTTTCGTCAAACGTCGATCGTTCCGAGTGGTAGGCAATCCTGTCGTCAATGGTGATTCATGGCCTCACAGATATAAACATCGATAACTCCGCTTCTATTCGTCGTATGCGAATCTGCGACATAGCAATTTGTAGCTTAAAGCACGACACATCGACCCACCTTATACCGATATGCGACGAACTTGCATAGTTTCGTCAAACATCGATCGTTTCGAGTGGTAGGCATTCCGGCCGCCAATGATGATTCATGACCTCACAGATATAAACAACTATAACTCCGCTTCTATTCGTCGTATGCAAATCTGGGACATAGCACTTTGTAGCTTAAAGCACGACACATCGACCCACCTTATACCGATCTGCGACGAACTTGCATAGTTTCGTCAAACATCGATCGTTTCGAGTGGTAGGCATTCTGGCCGTCAATGATGATTCATGACCTCACAGATATAAACAACTACAACTCCGCTTCTATTCGTCGTATGCAAATCTGCGACATAGCAATTTGTAGCTTAAAACACGGCCCAACGACGCACCTTATACCGATCTGCAACGAACTTGCATAGTTTCGTCAAACATCGATCGTTTCGAGTGGTAGGCAATCCGGTCGTCAATGGTGATTAATGGCCTCACAGATATAAACAACTATAACTCCACTTCTATTCGTAGTACGCGAATCTGCGACATAGCAATTTGTAGCTTAAAACACGACACATCGACCCAGCTTATACCGATCTGCGAAGAACTTGCATAGTTTCGTCAAACGTCGATCGTTCCGAGTGGTAGGCAATCCGGCCGTCAATGGTGATTCATGGCCTGACAGATAAAAACAACTATAACTCCGCCTCTATTCGTCGTATGCAAATCTGCGACATAGCAATTTGTAGCTTAAAGCACGACACATCGAGCCACCTTATACCGATCTGCGACGAACTTGCATAGTTTCGTCAAACGTCGATCGTTCCGAGTGGTAGGCAATCCTGTCGTCAATGGTGATTAATGGCCTCACAGATATAAACATCGATAACTCCGCTTCTATTCGTCGTACGCAAATCTGCGACATAGCAATTTGTAGCCTAAAACACAACACATCGAGCAACCTTATACCGATCTGCGAAGAACTTGCATAGTTTCGTCAAACGTCGATCGTTCCGAGTGGTAGGCAATCCGGCCGTCGATGGTGATTCATGGCCTCACAGATATAAACATCGATAACTCCGCTTCTAATCGTCGTATGCGAATCTGCGGCATAGCAATTTGTAGCTTAAAGCACGACACATCGACCCACCTTATACCGATCTGCGACGAACTTGCATAGTTTCGTCAAACATCGATCGTTTCGAGTGGTAGGCATTCGGGCCGTCAATGATGATTCATGACCTCACAGATATAAACAACTACAACTCCGCTTCTATTCGTCGTATGCAAATCTGCGACATAGCAATTTGTAGCCTAGAACACGACACATCGAGCCACCTTATACCGATCTGCGACGAACTTGCATAGTTTCGTCAAACATCGGTCGTTTCGAGTGGAAAGCAATCCAGGCGTCAATGGTGATTCACGGCCTGACAGATATAAACAACTATAACTCCGCTTCTATTCGTCGTATGCAAATCTGCGACATAGCAATTTGTAGCTTAAAACACGGCACATCGACCCACCTTATACCGATCTGCGAAGAACATGCAGAGTTTCGGCAAACGTCGATCGTTCCGAGTGGTAGGCAATCCGGCCGTCAATGGTGATTCATGGCCTGACAGATATAAACAACTATAACTCCGCTTCCATTCGTCGTACGCAAATCTGCGACATAGCAATTTGTAGCCTAAAACACGACACATCGAGCCACCTTATACCGATCTGCGAAGAACTTGCATAGTTTCGTCAAACGTCGATCGTTCCGAGTGGTAGGCAATCCGGCCGTCGGTGGTGATTCATGGCCTCACAGATATAAACATCGATAACTCCGCTTCTAATCGTCGTATGCGAATCTGCGGCATAGCAATTTGTAGCTTAAAGCACGACACATCGACCCACCTTATACCGATCTGCGACGAACTTGCATAGTTTCGTCAAACATCGATCGTTTCGAGTGGTAGGCATTCCGGCCGTCAATGATGATTCATGACCTCACAGATATAAGCAACTATAACTCCGCTTCTATTCGTCGTATGCAAATCTGTGACATAGCGATTTGTAGCTTAAAGCACGACACATCGACCTACCTTATACCGATCTGCGACGAACTTGCATAGTTTCGTCAAACATCGATCGTTTCGAGTGGTAGGCATTCTGGCCGTCAATGATGATTCATGATCTCACAGATATAAACAACTACAACTCCGCTTCTATTCGTCGTATGCAAATCTGCGACATAGCAATTTGTAGCCTAAAACACGACACATCGTGCCACCTTATACCGATCTGCGACGATCTTGCATAGTTTCGTCAAACATCGGTCGTTTCGAGTGGAAAGCAATCCGGTCGTCAATGGTGATTCATGGCCTGACACATATAAACAACTATAACTCCGCTTCTATTCGTCGTATGCGAATCTGCGACATAGCAATTTGTAGGTTAAAACACGACACATCGACCCACCTTATACCGATCTGCGAAGAACTTGCATAGTTTCGTCAAACGTCGATCGTTCCGAGTGGTAGGCAATCCTGTCGTCAATGGTGATTCATGGCCTCACAGATATAAACATCGATAACTCCGCTTCTATTCGTCGTATGCGAATCTGCGACATAGCAATTTGTAGCTTAAAGCACGACACATCGACCCACCTTATACCAATATGCGACGAACTTGCATAGTTTCGTCAAACATCGATCGTTTCGAGTGGTAGGCATTCCGGCCGCCAATGATGATTCATGACCTCACAGATATAAACAACTATAACTCCGCTTCTATTCGTCGTATGCAAATCTGGGACATAGCACTTTGTAGCTTAAAGCACGACACATCGACCCACCTTATACCGATTTGCGACGAACTTGCATAGTTTCGGCAAACGTCGGTCGTTCCGAGTGGTAGGCAATTCGGCCGTCAATGGTGATTCATGGCCTGACAGATATAAACAACTATATCTCCGCTTCTATTCGTCGTACGCAAATCTGCGACATAGCAATTTGTAGCCTAAAACACGACACATCGAGCCACCTTATACCGATCTGCGACGAACTTGCATAGTTTCGTCAAACGTCGATCGTTCCGAGTGGTAGGCAAACCTGTCGTCAATGGTGATTAATGGCCTCACAGATATAAACATCGATAAATCCGCTTCTATTCGTCGTATGCGAATCTGCGACACAGCAACTTGTAGCTTCAAAAACGGCCCAACGACCCACCTTATACCGATCTGCGACGAACTTGCATAGTTTCGTCAAACATCGATCGTTTCGAGTGGAAGGCAATCCGGCCGTCAATGGTGATTCATGGCCTGACAGATATAAACAACTATAACTCCGCTTCTATTCGTCGTATGCCAATCTGCGACATAGCAATTTGTAGCTTAAAGCACGATACATCGACCCACCTTATACCGATCTGCGACGAACTTGCATAGTTTCGTCAAACATCGATCGTTTCGAGTGGTAGGCATTCTGGCCGTCAATGATGATTCATGACCTCACAGATATAAACAACTACAACTCCGCTTCTATTCGTCGTATGCAAATCTGCGACATAGCAATTTGTAGCTTAAAACACGGCCCAACGACGCACCTTATACCGATCTGCAACGAACTTGCATAGTTTCGTCAAACATCGATCGTTTCGAGTGGTAGGCAATCCGGTCGTCAATGGTGATTAATGGCCTCACAGATATAAACAACTATAACTCCACTTCTATTCGTAGTACGCGAATCTGCGACATAGCAATTTGTAGCTTAAAACACGACACATCGACCCAGCTTATACCGATCTGCGAAGAACTTGCATAGTTTCGTCAAACGTCGATCGTTCCGAGTGGTAGGCAATCCGGCCGTCAATGGTGATTCATGGCCTGACAGATAAAAACAACTATAACTCCGCCTCTATTCGTCGTATGCAAATCTGCGACATAGCAATTTGTAGCTTAAAGCACGACACATCGAGCCACCTTATACCGATCTGCGACGAACTTGCATAGTTTCGTCAAACGTCGATCGTTCCGAGTGGTAGGCAATCCTGTCGTCAATGGTGATTAATGGCCTCACAGATATAAACATCGATAACTCCGCTTCTATTCGTCGTACGCAAATCTGCGACATAGCAATTTGTAGCCTAAAACACAACACATCGAGCAACCTTATACCGATCTGCGAAGAACTTGCGTAGTTTCGTCAAACGTCGATCGTTCCGAGTGGTAGGCAATCCGGCCGTCGATGGTGATTCATGGCCTCACAGATATAAACATCGATAACTCCGCTTCTAATCGTCGTATGCGAATCTGCGGCATAGCAATTTGTAGCTTAAAGCACGACACATCGACCCACCTTATACCGATCTGCGACGAACTTGCATAGTTTCGTCAAACATCGATCGTTTCGAGTGGTAGGCATTCGGGCCGTCAATGATGATTCATGACCTCACAGATATAAACAACTACAACTCCGCTTCTATTCGTCGTATGCAAATCTGCGACATAGCAATTTGTAGCCTAGAACACGACACATCGAGCCACCTTATACCGATCTGCGACGAACTTGCATAGTTTCGTCAAACATCGGTCGTTTCGAGTGGAAAGCAATCCAGGCGTCAATGGTGATTCACGGCCTGACAGATATAAACAACTATAACTCCGCTTCTATTCGTCGTATGCAAATCTGCGACATAGCAATTTGTAGCTTAAAACACGGCACATCGACCCACCTTATACCGATCTGCGAAGAACATGCAGAGTTTCGGCAAACGTCGATCGTTCCGAGTGGTAGGCAATCCGGCCGTCAATGGTGATTCATGGCCTGACAGATATAAACAACTATAACTCCGCTTCTATTCGTCGTACGCAAATCTGCGACATAGCAATTTGTAGCCTAAAACACGACACATCGAGCCACCTTATACCGATCTGCGAAGAACTTGCATAGTTTCGTCAAACGTCGATCGTTCCGAGTGGTAGGCAATCCGGCCGTCGGTGGTGATTCATGGCCTCACAGATATAAACATCGATAACTCCGCTTCTAATCGTCGTATGCGAATCTGCGGCATAGCAATTTGTAGCTTAAAGCACGACACATCGACCCACCTTATACCGATCTGCGACGAACTTGCATAGTTTCGTCAAACATCGATCGTTTCGAGTGGTAGGCATTCCGGCCGTCAATGATGATTCATGACCTCACAGATATAAGCAACTATAACTCCGCTTCTATTCGTCGTATGCAAATCTGTGACATAGCAATTTGTAGCTTAAAGCACGACACATCGACCTACCTTATACCGATCTGCGACGAACTTGCATAGTTTCGTCAAACATCGATCGTTTCGAGTGGTAGGCATTCTGGCCGTCAATGATGATTCATGATCTCACAGATATAAACAACTACAACTCCGCTTCTATTCGTCGTATGCAAATCTGCGACATAGCAATTTGTAGCCTAAAACACGACACATCGAGCCACCTTATACCGATCTGCGACGAACTTGCATAGTTTCGTCAAACATCGGTCGTTTCGAGTGGAAAGCAATCCGGTCGTCAATGGTGATTCATGGCCTGACACATATAAACAACTATAACTCCGCTTCTATTCGTCGTATGCGAATCTGCGACATAGCAATTTGTAGGCTAAAACACGACACATCGACCCACCTTATACCGATCTGCGAAGAACTTGCATAGTTTCGTCAAACGTCGATCGTTCCGAGTGGTAGGCAATCCTGTCGTCAATGGTGATTCATGGCCTCACAGATATAAACATCGATAACTCCGCTTCTATTCGTCGTATGCGAATCTGCGGCATAGCAATTTGTAGCGTAAAGCACGACACATCGACCCACCTTATACCGATATGCGACGAACTTGCATAGTTTCGTCAAACATCGATCGTTTCGAGTGGTAGGCATTCCGGCCGTCAATGATGATTCATGACCTCACAGATATAAACAACTATAACTCCGCTTCTATTCGTCGTATGCAAATCTGCGACATAGCAATTTGTAGCTTAAAGCACGACACATCGACCCACCTTATACCGATCTGCGACGAACTTGCATAGTTTCGTCAAACATTGATCGTTTCGAGTGGTAGGCATTCTGGCCGTCAATGATGATTCATGACCTCACAGATATAAACAACTACAACTCCGCTTCTATTCGTCGTATGCAAATCTGCGACACAGCAATTTGTAGGTTAAAACACGGCCCAACGACCCACCTTATACCGATCTGCGACGAACTTGCATAGTTTCGTCAAACATCGATCGTTTCGAGTGGAAGGCAATCCGGCCGTCAATGGTGATTCATGGCCTGACAGATATAAACAACTATAACTCCACTTCTATTCGTCGTATGCGAATCTCCGACATAGCAATTTGTAGCTTAAAACACGACACATCGACCCATCTTATACCGATCTGCGAAGAACTTGCATTGTTTCGTCAACCGTCGATCGTTCCGAGTGGTAGGCAATCCTGTCGTCAATGGTGATTAATGGCCTCACAGATATAAACAACTATAACTCCACTTCTATTCGTCGTATGCGAATCTGCGACACAGCAATTTGTAGGTTATAACATGACACATCGACCCACCTTATACCGATCGGCGACGAACTTGCATAGTTTCGTCAAACATCGATCGTTTCGAGTGGAAGGCAATCCGGCAGTCAATGGTGATTCATGGCCTGACAGATATAAACAACTATAACTCCACTTCTATTCGTCGTATGCAAATCTGTGACATAGCAATTTGTAGCTTAAAGCACGACACATCGACCTACCTTATACCGATCTGCGACGAACTTGCATAGTTTCGTCAAACATCGATCGTTTCGAGTGGTAGGCATTCTGGCCGTCAATGATGATTCATGATCTCACAGATATAAACAACTACAACTCCGCTTCTATTCGTCGTATGCAAATCTGCGACATAGCAATTTGTAGCCTAAAACACGACACATCGTGCCACCTTATACCGATCTGCGACGATCTTGCATAGTTTCGTCAAACATCGGTCGTTTCGAGTGGAAAGCAATCCGGTCGTCAATGGTGATTCATGGCCTGACACATATAAACAACTATAACTCCGCTTCTATTCGTCGTATGCGAATCTGCGACATAGCAATTTGTAGGTTAAAACACGACACATCGACCCACCTTATACCGATCTGCGAAGAACTTGCATAGTTTCGTCAAACGTCGATCGTTCCGAGTGGTAGGCAATCCTGTCGTCAATGGTGATTCATGGCCTCACAGATATAAACATCGATAACTCCGCTTCTATTCGTCGTATGCGAATCTGCGACATAGCAATTTGTAGCTTAAAGCACGACACATCGACCCACCTTATACCGATATGCGACGAACTTGCATAGTTTCGTCAAACATCGATCGTTTCGAGTGGTAGGCATTCCGGCCGCCAATGATGATTCATGACCTCACAGATATAAACAACTATAACTCCGCTTCTATTCGTCGTATGCAAATCTGGGACATAGCACTTTGTAGCTTAAAGCACGACACATCGACCCACCTTATACCGATCTGCGACGAACTTGCATAGTTTCGTCAAACATCGATCGTTTCGAGTGGTAGGCATTCTGGCCGTCAATGATGATTCATGACCTCACAGATATAAACAACTACAACTCCGCTTCTATTCGTCGTATGCAAATCTGCGACATAGCAATTTGTAGCTTAAAACACGGCCCAACGACGCACCTTATACCGATCTGCAACGAACTTGCATAGTTTCGTCAAACATCGATCGTTTCGAGTGGTAGGCAATCCGGTCGTCAATGGTGATTAATGGCCTCACAGATATAAACAACTATAACTCCACTTCTATTCGTAGTACGCGAATCTGCGACATAGCAATTTGTAGCTTAAAACACGACACATCGACCCAGCTTATACCGATCTGCGAAGAACTTGCATAGTTTCGTCAAACGTCGATCGTTCCGAGTGGTAGGCAATCCGGCCGTCAATGGTGATTCATGGCCTGACAGATAAAAACAACTATAACTCCGCCTCTATTCGTCGTATGCAAATCTGCGACATAGCAATTTGTAGCTTAAAGCACGACACATCGAGCCACCTTATACCGATCTGCGACGAACTTGCATAGTTTCGTCAAACGTCGATCGTTCCGAGTGGTAGGCAATCCTGTCGTCAATGGTGATTAATGGCCTCACAGATATAAACATCGATAACTCCGCTTCTATTCGTCGTACGCAAATCTGCGACATAGCAATTTGTAGCCTAAAACACAACACATCGAGCAACCTTATACCGATCTGCGAAGAACTTGCATAGTTTCGTCAAACGTCGATCGTTCCGAGTGGTAGGCAATCCGGCCGTCGATGGTGATTCATGGCCTCACAGATATAAACATCGATAACTCCGCTTCTAATCGTCGTATGCGAATCTGCGGCATAGCAATTTGTAGCTTAAAGCACGACACATCGACCCACCTTATACCGATCTGCGACGAACTTGCATAGTTTCGTCAAACATCGATCGTTTCGAGTGGTAGGCATTCGGGCCGTCAATGATGATTCATGACCTCACAGATATAAACAACTACAACTCCGCTTCTATTCGTCGTATGCAAATCTGCGACATAGCAATTTGTAGCCTAGAACACGACACATCGAGCCACCTTATACCGATCTGCGACGAACTTGCATAGTTTCGTCAAACATCGGTCGTTTCGAGTGGAAAGCAATCCAGGCGTCAATGGTGATTCACGGCCTGACAGATATAAACAACTATAACTCCGCTTCTATTCGTCGTATGCAAATCTGCGACATAGCAATTTGTAGCTTAAAACACGGCACATCGACCCACCTTATACCGATCTGCGAAGAACATGCAGAGTTTCGGCAAACGTCGATCGTTCCGAGTGGTAGGCAATCCGGCCGTCAATGGTGATTCATGGCCTGACAGATATAAACAACTATAACTCCGCTTCCATTCGTCGTACGCAAATCTGCGACATAGCAATTTGTAGCCTAAAACACGACACATCGAGCCACCTTATACCGATCTGCGAAGAACTTGCATAGTTTCGTCAAACGTCGATCGTTCCGAGTGGTAGGCAATCCGGCCGTCGGTGGTGATTCATGGCCTCACAGATATAAACATCGATAACTCCGCTTCTAATCGTCGTATGCGAATCTGCGGCATAGCAATTTGTAGCTTAAAGCACGACACATCGACCCACCTTATACCGATCTGCGACGAACTTGCATAGTTTCGTCAAACATCGATCGTTTCGAGTGGTAGGCATTCCGGCCGTCAATGATGATTCATGACCTCACAGATATAAGCAACTATAACTCCGCTTCTATTCGTCGTATGCAAATCTGTGACATAGCGATTTGTAGCTTAAAGCACGACACATCGACCTACCTTATACCGATCTGCGACGAACTTGCATAGTTTCGTCAAACATCGATCGTTTCGAGTGGTAGGCATTCTGGCCGTCAATGATGATTCATGATCTCACAGATATAAACAACTACAACTCCGCTTCTATTCGTCGTATGCAAATCTGCGACATAGCAATTTGTAGCCTAAAACACGACACATCGTGCCACCTTATACCGATCTGCGACGATCTTGCATAGTTTCGTCAAACATCGGTCGTTTCGAGTGGAAAGCAATCCGGTCGTCAATGGTGATTCATGGCCTGACACATATAAACAACTATAACTCCGCTTCTATTCGTCGTATGCGAATCTGCGACATAGCAATTTGTAGGTTAAAACACGACACATCGACCCACCTTATACCGATCTGCGAAGAACTTGCATAGTTTCGTCAAACGTCGATCGTTCCGAGTGGTAGGCAATCCTGTCGTCAATGGTGATTCATGGCCTCACAGATATAAACATCGATAACTCCGCTTCTATTCGTCGTATGCGAATCTGCGACATAGCAATTTGTAGCTTAAAGCACGACACATCGACCCACCTTATACCAATATGCGACGAACTTGCATAGTTTCGTCAAACATCGATCGTTTCGAGTGGTAGGCATTCCGGCCGCCAATGATGATTCATGACCTCACAGATATAAACAACTATAACTCCGCTTCTATTCGTCGTATGCAAATCTGGGACATAGCACTTTGTAGCTTAAAGCACGACACATCGACCCACCTTATACCGATTTGCGACGAACTTGCATAGTTTCGGCAAACGTCGGTCGTTCCGAGTGGTAGGCAATTCGGCCGTCAATGGTGATTCATGGCCTGACAGATATAAACAACTATATCTCCGCTTCTATTCGTCGTACGCAAATCTGCGACATAGCAATTTGTAGCCTAAAACACGACACATCGAGCCACCTTATACCGATCTGCGACGAACTTGCATAGTTTCGTCAAACGTCGATCGTTCCGAGTGGTAGGCAAACCTGTCGTCAATGGTGATTAATGGCCTCACAGATATAAACATCGATAAATCCGCTTCTATTCGTCGTATGCGAATCTGCGACACAGCAACTTGTAGCTTCAAAAACGGCCCAACGACCCACCTTATACCGATCTGCGACGAACTTGCATAGTTTCGTCAAACATCGATCGTTTCGAGTGGAAGGCAATCCGGCCGTCAATGGTGATTCATGGCCTGACAGATATAAACAACTATAACTCCGCTTCTATTCGTCGTATGCCAATCTGCGACATAGCAATTTGTAGCTTAAAGCACGATACATCGACCCACCTTATACCGATCTGCGACGAACTTGCATAGTTTCGTCAAACATCGATCGTTTCGAGTGGTAGGCATTCTGGCCGTCAATGATGATTCATGACCTCACAGATATAAACAACTACAACTCCGCTTCTATTCGTCGTATGCAAATCTGCGACATAGCAATTTGTAGCTTAAAACACGGCCCAACGACGCACCTTATACCGATCTGCAACGAACTTGCATAGTTTCGTCAAACATCGATCGTTTCGAGTGGTAGGCAATCCGGTCGTCAATGGTGATTAATGGCCTCACAGATATAAACAACTATAACTCCACTTCTATTCGTAGTACGCGAATCTGCGACATAGCAATTTGTAGCTTAAAACACGACACATCGACCCAGCTTATACCGATCTGCGAAGAACTTGCATAGTTTCGTCAAACGTCGATCGTTCCGAGTGGTAGGCAATCCGGCCGTCAATGGTGATTCATGGCCTGACAGATAAAAACAACTATAACTCCGCCTCTATTCGTCGTATGCAAATCTGCGACATAGCAATTTGTAGCTTAAAGCACGACACATCGAGCCACCTTATACCGATCTGCGACGAACTTGCATAGTTTCGTCAAACGTCGATCGTTCCGAGTGGTAGGCAATCCTGTCGTCAATGGTGATTAATGGCCTCACAGATATAAACATCGATAACTCCGCTTCTATTCGTCGTACGCAAATCTGCGACATAGCAATTTGTAGCCTAAAACACAACACATCGAGCAACCTTATACCGATCTGCGAAGAACTTGCGTAGTTTCGTCAAACGTCGATCGTTCCGAGTGGTAGGCAATCCGGCCGTCGATGGTGATTCATGGCCTCACAGATATAAACATCGATAACTCCGCTTCTAATCGTCGTATGCGAATCTGCGGCATAGCAATTTGTAGCTTAAAGCACGACACATCGACCCACCTTATACCGATCTGCGACGAACTTGCATAGTTTCGTCAAACATCGATCGTTTCGAGTGGTAGGCATTCGGGCCGTCAATGATGATTCATGACCTCACAGATATAAACAACTACAACTCCGCTTCTATTCGTCGTATGCAAATCTGCGACATAGCAATTTGTAGCCTAGAACACGACACATCGAGCCACCTTATACCGATCTGCGACGAACTTGCATAGTTTCGTCAAACATCGGTCGTTTCGAGTGGAAAGCAATCCAGGCGTCAATGGTGATTCACGGCCTGACAGATATAAACAACTATAACTCCGCTTCTATTCGTCGTATGCAAATCTGCGACATAGCAATTTGTAGCTTAAAACACGGCACATCGACCCACCTTATACCGATCTGCGAAGAACATGCAGAGTTTCGGCAAACGTCGATCGTTCCGAGTGGTAGGCAATCCGGCCGTCAATGGTGATTCATGGCCTGACAGATATAAACAACTATAACTCCGCTTCTATTCGTCGTACGCAAATCTGCGACATAGCAATTTGTAGCCTAAAACACGACACATCGAGCCACCTTATACCGATCTGCGAAGAACTTGCATAGTTTCGTCAAACGTCGATCGTTCCGAGTGGTAGGCAATCCGGCCGTCGGTGGTGATTCATGGCCTCACAGATATAAACATCGATAACTCCGCTTCTAATCGTCGTATGCGAATCTGCGGCATAGCAATTTGTAGCTTAAAGCACGACACATCGACCCACCTTATACCGATCTGCGACGAACTTGCATAGTTTCGTCAAACATCGATCGTTTCGAGTGGTAGGCATTCCGGCCGTCAATGATGATTCATGACCTCACAGATATAAGCAACTATAACTCCGCTTCTATTCGTCGTATGCAAATCTGTGACATAGCAATTTGTAGCTTAAAGCACGACACATCGACCTACCTTATACCGATCTGCGACGAACTTGCATAGTTTCGTCAAACATCGATCGTTTCGAGTGGTAGGCATTCTGGCCGTCAATGATGATTCATGATCTCACAGATATAAACAACTACAACTCCGCTTCTATTCGTCGTATGCAAATCTGCGACATAGCAATTTGTAGCCTAAAACACGACACATCGAGCCACCTTATACCGATCTGCGACGAACTTGCATAGTTTCGTCAAACATCGGTCGTTTCGAGTGGAAAGCAATCCGGTCGTCAATGGTGATTCATGGCCTGACACATATAAACAACTATAACTCCGCTTCTATTCGTCGTATGCGAATCTGCGACATAGCAATTTGTAGGCTAAAACACGACACATCGACCCACCTTATACCGATCTGCGAAGAACTTGCATAGTTTCGTCAAACGTCGATCGTTCCGAGTGGTAGGCAATCCTGTCGTCAATGGTGATTCATGGCCTCACAGATATAAACATCGATAACTCCGCTTCTATTCGTCGTATGCGAATCTGCGGCATAGCAATTTGTAGCGTAAAGCACGACACATCGACCCACCTTATACCGATATGCGACGAACTTGCATAGTTTCGTCAAACATCGATCGTTTCGAGTGGTAGGCATTCCGGCCGTCAATGATGATTCATGACCTCACAGATATAAACAACTATAACTCCGCTTCTATTCGTCGTATGCAAATCTGCGACATAGCAATTTGTAGCTTAAAGCACGACACATCGACCCACCTTATACCGATCTGCGACGAACTTGCATAGTTTCGTCAAACATTGATCGTTTCGAGTGGTAGGCATTCTGGCCGTCAATGATGATTCATGACCTCACAGATATAAACAACTACAACTCCGCTTCTATTCGTCGTATGCAAATCTGCGACACAGCAATTTGTAGGTTAAAACACGGCCCAACGACCCACCTTATACCGATCTGCGACGAACTTGCATAGTTTCGTCAAACATCGATCGTTTCGAGTGGAAGGCAATCCGGCCGTCAATGGTGATTCATGGCCTGACAGATATAAACAACTATAACTCCACTTCTATTCGTCGTATGCGAATCTCCGACATAGCAATTTGTAGCTTAAAACACGACACATCGACCCATCTTATACCGATCTGCGAAGAACTTGCATTGTTTCGTCAACCGTCGATCGTTCCGAGTGGTAGGCAATCCTGTCGTCAATGGTGATTAATGGCCTCACAGATATAAACAACTATAACTCCACTTCTATTCGTCGTATGCGAATCTGCGACACAGCAATTTGTAGGTTATAACATGACACATCGACCCACCTTATACCGATCGGCGACGAACTTGCATAGTTTCGTCAAACATCGATCGTTTCGAGTGGAAGGCAATCCGGCCGTCAATGGTGATTCATGACCTCACAGATATAAACAACTACAACTCCGCTTCTATTCGTCGTATGCAAATCTGCGACATAGCAATTTGTAGCTTAAAGCACGACACATCGACCCACCTTATACCGATCTGCGACGAACTTGCATAGTTCCGTCAAACATCGATCGTTTCGAGTGGTAGGCATTCCGGCCGTCAATGATGATTCATGACCTCACAGATATAAACAACTATAACTCCGCTTCTATTCGTCGTATGCAAATCTGCGACATAGCAATTTGTAGCTTAAAGCACGACACATCGACCTACCTTATACCGATCTGCGACGAACTTGCATAGTTTCGTCAAACATCGATCGTTTCGAGTGGAAGGCAATCCGGCAGTCAATGGTGATTCATGGCCTGACAGATATAAACAACTATAACTCCACTTCTATTCGTCGTATGCGAATCTGCGACATAGCAATTTGTAGCCTAAAACACGACACATCGTGCCACCTTATACCGATCTGCGACGAACTTGCATAGTTTCGTCAAACATCGGTCGTTTCGAGTGGAAAGCAATCCGGTCGTCAATGGTGATTCATGGCCTGACACATATAAACAACTATAACTCCGCTTCTATTCGTCGTATGCGAATCTGCGACATAGCAATTTGTAGGTTAAAACACGACACATCGACCCACCTTATACCGATCTGCGAAGAACTTGCATAGTTTCGTCAAACGTCGATCGTTCCGAGTGGTAGGCAATCCTGTCGTCAATGGTGATTCATGGCCTCACAGATATAAACATCGATAACTCCGCTTCTATTCGTCGTATGCGAATCTGCGACATAGCAATTTGTAGCTTAAAGCACGACACATCGACCCACCTTATACCGATATGCGACGAACTTGCATAGTTTCGTCAAACATCGATCGTTTCGAGTGGTAGGCATTCCGGCCGTCAATGATGATTCATGACCTCACAGATATAAACAACTATAACTCCGCTTCTATTCGTCGTATGCAAATCTGGGACATAGCACTTTGTAGCTTAAAGCACGGCACATCGACCCACCTTATACCGATCTGCGACGAACTTGCATAGTTTCGTCAAACATCGATCGTTTCGAGTGGTAGGCATTCTGGCCGTCAATGATGATTCATGACCTCACAGATATAAACAACTACAACTCCGCTTCTATTCGTCGTATGCAAATCTGCGACACAGCAATTTGTAGGTTAAAACACGGCCCAACGACCCACCTTATATCGATCTGCGACGAACTTGCATAGTTTCGTCAAACATCGATCGTTTCGAGTGGAAGGCAATCCGGCTGTCAATGGTGATTCATGGCCTGGCAGATATAAACAACTATAACTCCACTTCTATTCGTCGTATGCGAATCTCCGACATAGCAATTTGTAGCTTAAAACACGACACATCGACCCATCTTATACCGATCTGCGAAGAACTTGCATAGTTTCGTCAACCGTCGATCGTTCCGAGTGGTAGGCAATCCTGCCGTCAATTGTGATTCATGGCCTCACAGATATAAACAACTATAACTCCGCCTCTATTCGTCGTATGCAAATCTGCGACATAGCAATTTGTAGCTTAAAACACGACACATCGACCCACCTTATACCGATCTGCGACGAACTTGCAAAGTTTCGTCAAACATCGATCTTTTCGAGTGGTAGGCATTCGGGCCGTCAATGATGATTCATGACCTCACAGATATAAACAACTACAACTCCGCTTCTATTCGTCGTATGCAAATCTGCGACATAGCAATTTGTAGCTTAAAGCACGACACATCGACCCACATTATACCGATCTGCGACGAACTTGCATAGTTCCGTCAAACATCGATCGTTTCGAGTGGTAGGCATTCCGGCCGTCAATGATGATTCATGACCTCACAGATATAAACAACTATAACTCCGCTTCTATTCGTCGTATGCAAATCTGCGACATAGCAATTTGTAGCTTAAAGCACGACACATCGACCTACCTTATACCGATCTGCGACGAACTTGCATAGTTTCGTCAAACATCGATCGTTGCGAGTGGAAGGCAATCCGGCAGTCAATGGTGATTCATGGCCTGACAGATATAAACAACTATAACTCCACTTCTATTCGTCGTATGCGAATCTGCGACATAGCAATTTGTAGCCTAGAACACGACACATCGAGCCACCTTATACCGATCTGCGACGAACTTGCATAGTTTCGTCAAACATCGGTCGTTTCGAGTGGAAAGCAATCCAGGCGTCAATGGTGATTCATGGCCTGAAACATATAAACAACTATAACTCCGCTTCTATTCGTCGTATGCGAATCTGCGACACAGCAACTTGTAGCTTAAAACACGGCCCAACGACCCACCTTATACCGATCTGCGACGAACTTGCATAGTTTCGTCAAACATCGATCGTTTCGAGTGGTAGGCATTCCGGCCGTCAATGATGATTCATGACCTCACAGATATAAGCAACTATAACTCCGCTTCTATTCGTCGTATGCAAATCTGTGACATAGCAATTTGTAGCTTAAAGCACGACACATCGACCTACCTTATACCGATCTGCGACGAACTTGCATAGTTTCGTCAAACATCGATCGTTTCGAGTGGTAGGCATTCTGGCCGTCAATGATGATTCATGATCTCACAGATATAAACAACTACAACTCCGCTTCTATTCGTCGTATGCAAATCTGCGACATAGCAATTTGTAGCCTAAAACACGACACATCGTGCCACCTTATACCGATCTGCGACGAACTTGCATAGTTTCGTCAAACATCGGTCGTTTCGAGTGGAAAGCAATCCGGTCGTCAATGGTGATTCATGGCCTGACACATATAAACAACTATACCTCCGCTTCTATTCGTCGTATGCGAATCTGCGACATAGCAATTTGTAGGTTAAAACACGACACATCGACCCACCTTATACCGATCTGCGAAGAACTTGCATAGTTTCGTCAAACGTCGATCGTTCCGAGTGGTAGGCAATCCTGTCGTCAATGGTGATTCATGGCCTCACAGATATAAACATCGATAACTCCGCTTCTATTCGCCGTATGCGAATCTGCGGCATAGCAATTTGTAGCTTAAAGCACGACTCATCGACCCACCTTATACCGATATGCGACGAACTTGCATAGTTTCGTCAAACATCGATCGTTTCGAGTGGTAGGCAATCCGGTCGTCAATGGTGATTCATGGCCTCACAGATATAAACAACTATTACTCCGCTTCTATTCGTCGTATGCAAATCTGCGACATAGCACTTTGTAGCTTAAAACACGACACATCGACCCACCTTATACCGATCTGCGACGGACTTGCATAGTTTCGTCAAACATCGATCGTTTCGAGTGGTAGGCATTCCGGCCGTCAATGAGGATTCATGTCCTCACAGATATAAACAACTATAACTCCGCTTCTATTCGTCGTATGCCAATCTGCGACATAGCAATTTGTAGCTTAAAGCACGATACATCGACCCACCTTATACCGATCTGCGACGAACTTGCATAGTTTCGTCAAACATCGATCGTTTCGAGTGGTAGGCAATACTGTCGTCAATGGTGATGAATGGCCTCACAGATATAAACATCGATAACTCCGCATCTATTCGTCGTATGCGAATCTGCGACACAGCAACTTGTAGCTTAAAAAGCGGCCCAACGACCCACCTTATACCGATCTGCGACGAACTCGCATAGTTTCGTCAAACATCGATCGTTTCGAATAGAAGGCAATCCGGCCGTCATTGGTGATTCATGGCCTGACAGATATAAACAACTATAACTCCACTTCTATTCGTAGTACGCGAATCTGCGACATAGCAACTTGTAGC
The DNA here is from genome assembly GCA_914767735.1 of Anoplius nigerrimus. Taxonomy (NCBI): domain Eukaryota; kingdom Metazoa; phylum Arthropoda; class Insecta; order Hymenoptera; family Pompilidae; genus Anoplius; species Anoplius nigerrimus. The sequence goes on from CAJZBX010000220.1 coordinate 83,941, forward strand.
TTAAAACACGACACATCGACCCATCTTATACCGATCTGCGAAGAACTTGCATAGTTTCGTCAAACGTCGATCGTTCCGAGTGGTAGGCAATCCTGCCGTCAATGGTGATTCATGGCCTCACAGATAGAAACAACTATAACTCCGCCTCTATTCGTCGAATGCAAATCTGCGACATAGCAATTTGTAGCTTAAAGCACGATACATCGACCCACCTTATACCGATCTGCGACGACCTTGCATAGTTTCGTCAAACATCGATCGTTTCGAGTGGTAGGCATTCTGGCCGTCAATGATGATTCATGACCTCACAGATATAAACAACTACAACTCCGCTTCTATTCGTCGTATGCAAATCTGCGACATAGCAATTTGTAGCTTAAAACACGGCCCAACGACGCACCTTATACCGATCTGCAACGAACTTGCATAGTTTCGTCAAACATCGATCGTTTCGAGTGGTAGGCAATCCGGTCGTCAATGGTGATTAATGGCCTCACAGATATAAACAACTATAACTCCACTTCTATTCGTAGTACGCGAATCTGCGACATAGCAATTTGTAGCTTAAAACACGACACATCGACCCAGCTTATACCGATCTGCGAAGAACTTGCATAGTTTCGTCAAACGTCGATCGTTCCGAGTGGTAGGCAATCCGGCCGTCAATGGTGATTCATGGCCTGACAGATAAAAACAACTATAACTCCGCCTCTATTCGTCGTATGCAAATCTGCGACATAGCAATTTGTAGCTTAAAGCACGACACATCGAGCCACCTTATACCGATCTGCGACGAACTTGCATAGTTTCGTCAAACGTCGATCGTTCCGAGTGGTAGGCAATCCTGTCGTCAATGGTGATTAATGGCCTCACAGATATAAACATCGATAACTCCGCTTCTATTCGTCGTACGCAAATCTGCGACATAGCAATTTGTAGCTTAAAACACGGCACATCGACCCACCTTATACCGATCTGCGAAGAACTTGCATAGTTTCGGCAAACGTCGATCGTTCCGAGTGGTAGGCAATCCGGCCGTCGGTGGTGATTCATGGCCTCACAGATATAAACATCGATAACTCCGCTTCTAATCGTCGTATGCGAATCTGCGGCATAGCAATTTGTAGCTTAAAGCACGACACATCGACCCACCTTATACCGATCTGCGACGAACTTGCATAGTTTCGTCAAACATCGATCGTTTCGAGTGGTAGGCATTCCGGCCGTCAATGATGATTCATGACCTCACAGATATAAGCAACTATAACTCCGCTTCTATTCGTCGTATGCAAATCTGCGACATAGCAATTTGTAGCCTAAAACACGACACATCGTGCCACCTTATACCGATCTGCGACGAACTTGCATAGTTTCGTCAAACATCGGTCGTTTCGAGTGGAAAGCAATCCGGTCGTCAATGGTGATTCATGGCCTGACACATATAAACAACTATAACTCCGCTTCTATTCGTCGTATGCGAATCTGCGACATAGCAATTTGTAGGTTAAAACACGACACATCGACCCACCTTATACCGATCTGCGAAGAACTTGCATAGTTTCGTCAAACGTCGATCGTTCCGAGTGGTAGGCAATCCTGTCGTCAATGGTGATTCATGGCCTCACAGATATAAACATCGATAACTCCGCTTCTATTCGTCGTATGCGAATCTGCGGCATAGCAATTTGTAGCTTAAAGCACGACACATCGACCCACCTTATACCGATATGCGACGAACTTGCATAGTTTCGTCAAACATCGATCGTTTCGAGTGGTAGGCAATCCGGTCGTCAATGGTGATTCATGGCCTCACAGATATAAACAACTATTACTCCGCTTCTATTCGTCGTATGCAAATCTGCGACATAGCACTTTGTAGCTTAAAACACGACACATCGACCCACCTTATACCGATCTGCGACGAACTTGCATAGTTTCGTCAAACGTCGATCGTTCCGAGTGGTAGGCAATCCTGCCGTCAATGGTGATTCATGGCCTCACAGATAGAAACAACTATAACTCCGCCTCTATTCGTCGAATGCAAATCTGCGACATAGCAATTTGTAGCTTAAAGCACGATACATCGACCCACCTTATACCGATCTGCGACGAACTTGCATAGTTTCGTCAAACATCGATCGTTTCGAGTGGTAGGCATTCTGGCCGTCAATGATGATTCATGACCTCACAGATATAAACAACTACAACTCCGCTTCTATTCGTCGTATGCAAATCTGCGACATAGCAATTTGTAGCTTAAAACACGGCCCAACGACGCACCTTATACCGATCTGCAACGAACTTGCATAGTTTCGTCAAACATCGATCGTTTCGAGTGGTAGGCAATCCCGTCGTCAATGGTGATTAATGGCCTCACAGATATAAACAACTATAACTCCGCTTCTATTCGTCGTACGCAAATCTGCGACATAGCAATTTGTAGCTTAAAACACGACACATCGACCCATCTTATACCGATCTGCGAAGAACTTGCATAGTTTCGTCAACCGTCGATCGTTCCGAGTGGTAGGCAATCCTGCCGTCAATGGTGATTCATGGCCTCACAGATATAAACAACTATAACTCCGCTTCTATTCGTCGTATGCAAATCTGCGACATAGCAATTTGTAGCTTAAAACACGGCACATCGACCCACCTTATACCGATCTGCGAAGAACTTGCATAGTTTCGGCAAACGTCGGTCGTTCCGAGTGGTAGGCAATCCGGCCGTCGATGGTGATTCATGGCCTCACAGATATAGACAACTATAACTCCGCTTCTATTCGTCGTATGCAAATCTGCGACATAGCAATTTGTAGCTTAAAGCACTACACATCGACCCACCTTATACCGATATGAGACGAACTTGCATAGTTTCGCCAAGCGTCGATCGTTCCGAGTGGTAAGCAATCCGGTCGTCAATGGTGATTCATGGCCTCACAGATATAAACATCGATAACTTCGCTTCTATTCGTCGTATGCGAATCTGCGACATAGCAGGTTGTAGCTTAAAACACGGCCCAACGACCCACCTTATACCGATCTGCGACGAACTTGCATAGTTTCGGCAAACGTCGGTCGTTCCGAGTGGTAGGCAATCCGGCCGTCAATGGTGATTCATGGCCTGACAGATACAAACAACTATAACTCCGCTTCTATTCGTCGTACGCAAATCTGCGACATAGCAATTTGTAGCTTAAAACACGACAAATCGACCCATCTTATACCGATCTGCGAAGAATTTGCATAGTTTCGTCAAACGTTGATCGTTCCGAGTGGTAGGCAATCCGGCCCTCAATGGTGGTTCATGGCCTGACAGATATAAACAACTATAACTCGGCTTCTATTCGTCGCACGCAAATATGCGACACAGCAATTTGTAGCCTAAAACACGACACATCGAGCCACCTTATACCGATCTGCGACGAACTTGCATAGTTTCGTCAAACGTCGATCGTTCCGAGTGGTAGGCAATCCTGTCGTCAATGGTTATTAATGGCCACACTGATATAAACATCGATAACTCCGCTTCTATTGGTCGTATGCGAATCTGCGACATAGCAACTTGTATCTTAAAACACGGCCCAACGACCCACCTTATACCGATCTGCGACGAACTTGCATAGTTTCGTCAAACATCGATCGTTTCGAGTGGTAGACAATCCGGCCGTCAATGGTGATTCACGGCCTGACAGATATAAACAACTATAACTCCGCTTCTATTCGTCGTATGCAAATCTGCGACATAGCAATTTGTAGCTTAAAACACGGCACATCGACCCACCTTATACCGATCTGCGAGGAACTTGCATAGTTTCGGCAAACGTCGATCGTTCCGAGTGGTAGGCAATCCGGCCGTCAATGGTGATTCACGGCCTGACAGATATAAACAACTATAACTCCGCTTCTATTCGTCGTATGCTAATCTGCGACATAGCAATTTGTAGCTTAAAACACGGCACATCGACCCACCTTATACCGATCTGCGAAGAACTTGCATAGTTTCGGCAAACGTCGGTAGTTCCGAGTGGTAGGCAATCCGGCCGTCAATGATGATTCATGACCTCACAGATATAAACAACTATAACTCCGCTTCTATTCGTCGTATGAAAATCTGCGACATAGCAATTTGTAGCTTAAAGCACGACACATCGACCCACCTTATACCGATATGAGACGAACTTGCATAGTTTCGCCAAGCGTCGATCGTTCCGAGTGGTAGGCAATCCGGTCGTCAATGGTGATTCATGGCCTCACAGATATAAACATCGATAACTTCGCTTCTATTCGTCGTATGCGAATCTGCGACATAGCAAGTTGTAGCTTAAAACACGGCCCAACGACCCACCTTATACCGATCTGCGACGAACTTGCATAGTTTCGTCAAACATCGGTCGTTTCGAGTGGAAAGCAATCCGGTCGTCAATGGTGATTCATGGCCTGACACATATAAACAACTATAACTCCGCTTCTATTCGTCGTATGCGAATCTGCGACATAGCAATTTGTAGGTTAAAACACGACACATCGACCCACCTTATACCGATCTGCGAAGAACTTGCATAGTTTCGTCAAACGTCGATCGTTTCGAGTGGTAGGCAATCCGGTCGTCAATGGTGATTCATGGCCTCACAGATATAAACAACTATTACTCCGCTTCTATTCGTCGTATGCAAATCTGCGACATAGCACTTTGTAGCTTAAAACACGACACATCGACCCACCTTATACCGATCTGCGACGAACTTGCATAGTTTCGTCAAACGTCGATCGTTCCGAGTGGTAGGCAATCCTGCCGTCAATGGTGATTCATGGCCTCACAGATAGAAACAACTATAACTCCGCCTCTATTCGTCGAATGCAAATCTGCGACATAGCAATTTGTAGCTTAAAGCACGATACATCGACCCACCTTATACCGATCTGCGACGAACTTGCATAGTTTCGTCAAACATCGATCGTTTCGAGTGGTAGGCATTCTGGCCGTCAATGATGATTCATGACCTCACAGATATAAACAACTACAACTCCGCTTCTATTCGTCGTATGCAAATCTGCGACATAGCAATTTGTAGCTTAAAACACGGCCCAACGACGCACCTTATACCGATCTGCAACGAACTTGCATAGTTTCGTCAAACATCGATCGTTTCGAGTGGTAGGCAATCCCGTTGTCAATGGTGATTAATGGCCTCACAGATATAAACAACTATAACTCCGCTTCTATTCGTCGTACGCAAATCTGCGACATAGCAATTTGTAGCTTAAAACACGACACATCGACCCATCTTATACCGATCTGCGAAGAACTTGCATAGTTTCGTCAACCGTCGATCGTTCCGAGTGGTAGGCAATCCTGCCGTCAATGGTGATTCATGGCCTCACAGATATAAACAACTATAACTCCGCTTCTATTCGTCGTATGCAAATCTGCGACATAGCAATTTGTAGCTTAAAACACGGCACATCGACCCACCTTATACCGATCTGCGAAGAACTTGCATAGTTTCGGCAAACGTCGGTCGTTCCGAGTGGTAGGCAATCCGGCCGTCGATGGTGATTCATGGCCTCACAGATATAGACAACTATAACTCCGCTTCTATTCGTCGTATGCAAATCTGCGACATAGCAATTTGTAGCTTAAAGCACTACACATCGACCCACCTTATACCGATATGAGACGAACTTGCATAGTTTCGCCAAGCGTCGATCGTTCCGAGTGGTAAGCAATCCGGTCGTCAATGGTGATTCATGGCCTCACAGATATAAACATCGATAACTTCGCTTCTATTCGTCGTATGCGAATCTGCGACATAGCAAGTTGTAGCTTAAAACACGGCCCAACGACCCACCTTATACCGATCTGCGACGAACTTGCATAGTTTCGGCAAACGTCGGTCGTTCCGAGTGGTAGGCAATCCGGCCGTCAATGGTGATTCATGGCCTGACAGATACAAACAACTATAACTCCGCTTCTATTCGTCGTACGCAAATCTGCGACATAGCAATTTGTAGCTTAAAACACGACAAATCGACCCATCTTATACCGATCTGCGAAGAATTTGCATAGTTTCGTCAAACGTTGATCGTTCCGAGTGGTAGGCAATCCGGCCCTCAATGGTGGTTCATGGCCTGACAGATATAAACAACTATAACTCGGCTTCTATTCGTCGCACGCAAATATGCGACACAGCAATTTGTAGCCTAAAACACGACACATCGAGCCACCTTATACCGATCTGCGACGAACTTGCATAGTTTCGTCAAACGTCGATCGTTCCGAGTGGTAGGCAATCCTGTCGTCAATGGTTATTAATGGCCACACTGATATAAACATCGATAACTCCGCTTCTATTGGTCGTATGCGAATCTGCGACATAGCAACTTGTATCTTAAAACACGGCCCAACGACCCACCTTATACCGATCTGCGACGAACTTGCATAGTTTCGTCAAACATCGATCGTTTCGAGTGGTAGACAATCCGGCCGTCAATGGTGATTCACGGCCTGACAGATATAAACAACTATAACTCCGCTTCTATTCGTCGTATGCAAATCTGCGACATAGCAATTTGTAGCTTAAAACACGGCACATCGACCCACCTTATACCGATCTGCGAGGAACTTGCATAGTTTCGGCAAACGTCGATCGTTCCGAGTGGTAGGCAATCCGGCCGTCAATGGTGATTCACGGCCTGACAGATATAAACAACTATAACTCCGCTTCTATTCGTCGTATGCTAATCTGCGACATAGCAATTTGTAGCTTAAAACACGGCACATCGACCCACCTTATACCGATCTGCGAAGAACTTGCATAGTTTCGGCAAACGTCGGTAGTTCCGAGTGGTAGGCAATCCGGCCGTCAATGATGATTCATGACCTCACAGATATAAACAACTATAACTCCGCTTCTATTCGTCGTATGAAAATCTGCGACATAGCAATTTGTAGCTTAAAGCACGACACATCGACCCACCTTATACCGATATGAGACGAACTTGCATAGTTTCGCCAAGCGTCGATCGTTCCGAGTGGTAGGCAATCCGGTCGTCAATGGTGATTCATGGCCTCACAGATATAAACATCGATAACTTCGCTTCTATTCGTCGTATGCGAATCTGCGACATAGCAAGTTGTAGCTTAAAACACGGCCCAACGACCCACCTTATACCGATCTGCGACGAACTTGCATAGTTTCGGCAAACGTCGGTCGTTCCGAGTGGTAGGCAATCCGGCCGTCAATGGTGATTCATGGCCTGACAGATACAAACAACTATAACTCCGCTTCTATTCGTCGTACGCAAATCTGCGACATAGCAATTTGTAGCTTAAAACACGACACATCGACCCATCTTATACCGATCTGCGAAGAACTTGCATAGTTTCGTCAAACGTCGATCGTTCCGAGTGGTAGGCAATCCTGCCGTCAATGGTGATTCATGGCCTCACAAAAATAAACAACTATAACTCCGCCTCTATTCGTCGTATGCAAATCTGCGACATAGCAGGTTGTAGCTTAAAACACGACACATAGACCCACCTTATACCGATCTGCGAAGAACTTGCATAGTTTCGGCAAACGTCGATCGTTCCGAGTGGTAGGCAATCCGGCCGTCAATGGTGATTCACGGCCTGACAGATATAAACAACTATAACTCCGCTTCTATTCGTCGTACGCAAATCTGCGACATAGCAATTTGTAGCCTAAAACACGACACATCGAGCCACCTTATACCGATCTGCGACGAACTTGCATAGTTTCGGCAAATGTCGATCGTTCCGAGTGGTAGGCAATCCGGTCGTCAATGGTGATTCATGGCCTCACAGATATAAACATCGATAACTCCGCTTCTATTCGTCGTACGCAAATCTGCGACATAGCAATTTGTAGCCTAAAACACGACACATCGACCCACCTTATACCGATCTGCGACGAACTTGCATAGTTTCGTCAAACATCGATTGTTTCGAGTGGAAGGCAATCCGGCCGTCAATGGTGATTCATGGCCTGACAGATATAAACAACTATAACTCCACTTCTATTCGTAGTATGCGAATCTGCGACATAGCAATTTGTAGCTTAAAACACGACACATCGACCCATCTTATACCAAACTGCGAAGAACTTGCATAGTTTCGTCAAACCTCGATCGTTCCGAGTGGTAGGCATTCCGGCCGTCAATGATGATTCATGACCTCACAGATATAAGCAACTATAACTCCGCTTCTATTCGTCGTATGCAAATCTGTGACATAGCAATTTGTAGCTTAAAGCACGACACATCGACCTACCTTATACCGATCTGCGACGAACTTGCATAGTTTCGTCAAACATCGATCGTTTCGAGTGGTAGGCATTCTGGCCGTCAATGATGATTCATGATCTCACAGATATAAACAACTACAACTCCGCTTCTATTCGTCGTATGCAAATCTGCGACATAGCAATTTGTAGCCTAAAACACGACACATTGTGCCACCTTATACCGATCTGCGACGAACTTGCATAGTTTCGTCAAACATCGGTCGTTTCGAGTGGAAAGCAATCCGGTCGTCAATGGTGATTCATGGCCTGACACATATAAACAACTATAACTCCGCTTCTATTCGTCGTATGCGAATCTGCGACATAGCAATTTGTAGGTTAAAACACGACACATCGACCCACCTTATACCGATCTGCGAAGAACTTGCATAGTTTCGTCAAACGTCGATCGTTCCGAGTGGTAGGCAATCCTGTCGTCAATGGTGATTCATGGCCTCACAGATATAAACATCGATAACTCCGCTTCTATTCGTCGTATGCGAATCTGCGACATAGCAATTTGTAGCTTAAAGCACGACACATCGACCCACCTTATACCGATATGCGACGAACTTGCATAGTTTCGTCAAACATCGATCGTTTCGAGTGGTAGGCATTCCGGCCGTCAATGATGATTCATGACCTCACAGATATAAACAACTATAACTCCGCTTCTATTCGTCGTATGCAAATCTGGGACATAGCACTTTGTAGCTTAAAGCACGACACATCGACCCACCTTATACCGATCTGCGACGAACTTGCATAGTTTCGTCAAACATCGATCGTTTCGAGTGGTAGGCATTCTGGCCGTCAATGATGATTCATGACCTCACAGATATAAACAACTACAACTCCGCTTCTATTCGTCGTATGCAAATCTGCGACACAGCAATTTGTAGGTTAAAACACGGCCCAACGACCCACCTTATATCGATCTGCGACGAACTTGCATAGTTTCGTCAAACATCGATCGTTTCGAGTGGAAGGCAATCCGGCTGTCAATGGTGATTCATGGCCTGGCAGATATAAACAACTATAACTCCACTTCTATTCGTCGTATGCGAATCTCCGACATAGCAATTTGTAGCTTAAAACACGACACATCGACCCATCTTATACCGATCTGCGAAGAACTTGCATAGTTTCGTCAAACGTCGATCGTTCCGAGTGGTAGGCAATCCTGCCGTCAATGGTGATTCATGGCCTGACCGATATAAACAACTATAACTGCGCTTCTATTCGTCGTACGCAAATCTGCGACACAGCAATTTGTAGCCTAAAACACGACACATCGAGCCACCTTATACCGATCTGCGACGAACTTGCATAGTTTCGGCAAACGTCGGTCGTTCCGAGTGGTAGGCAATTCGGCCGTCAATGGTGATTCATGGCCTGACAGATATAAACAACTATATCTCCGCTTCTATTCGTCGTACGCAAATCTGCGACATAGCAATTTGTAGCCTAAAACACGACACATCGAGCCACCTTATACCGATCTGCGACGAACTTGCATAGTTTCGTCAAACGTCGATCGTTCCGAGTGGTAGGCAATCCTGTCGTCAATGGTGATTAATGGCCTCACAGATATAAACATCGATAGATCCGCTTCTATTCGTCGTATGCGAATCTGCGACACAGCAACTTGTAGCTTCAAAAACGGCCCAACGACCCACCTTATACCGATCTGCGACGAACTTGCATAGTTTCGTCAAACATCGATCGTTTCGAGTGGAAGGCAATCCGGCCGTCAATGGTGATTCATGGCCTGACAGATATAAACAACTATAACTCCGCTTCTATTCGTCGTATGCCAATCTGCGACATAGCAATTTGTAGCTTAAAGCACGATACATCGACCCACCTTATACCGATCTGCGACGAACTTGCATAGTTTCGTCAAACATCGATCGTTTCGAGTGGTAGGCATTCTGGCCGTCAATGATGATTCATGACCTCACAGATATAAACAACTACAACTCCGCTTCTATTCGTCGTATGCAAATCTGCGACATAGCAATTTGTAGCTTAAAACACGGCCCAACGACGCACCTTATACCGATCTGCAACGAACTTGCATAGTTTCGTCAAACATCGATCGTTTCGAGTGGTAGGCAATCCGGTCGTCAATGGTGATTAATGGCCTCACAGATATAAACAACTATAACTCCACTTCTATTCGTAGTACGCGAATCTGCGACATAGCAATTTGTAGCTTAAAACACGACACATCGACCCAGCTTATACCGATCTGCGAAGAACTTGCATAGTTTCGTCAAACGTCGATCGTTCCGAGTGGTAGGCAATCCGGCCGTCAATGGTGATTCATGGCCTGACAGATAAAAACAACTATAACTCCGCCTCTATTCGTCGTATGCAAATCTGCGACATAGCAATTTGTAGCTTAAAGCACGACACATCGAGCCACCTTATACCGATCTGCGACGAACTTGCATAGTTTCGTCAAACGTCGATCGTTCCGAGTGGTAGGCAATCCTGTCGTCAATGGTGATTAATGGCCTCACAGATATAAACATCGATAACTCCGCTTCTATTCGTCGTACGCAAATCTGCGACATAGCAATTTGTAGCCTAAAACACAACACATCGAGCAACCTTATACCGATCTGCGAAGAACTTGCATAGTTTCGTCAAACGTCGATCGTTCCGAGTGGTAGGCAATCCGGCCGTCGATGGTGATTCATGGCCTCACAGATATAAACATCGATAACTCCGCTTCTAATCGTCGTATGCGAATCTGCGGCATAGCAATTTGTAGCTTAAAGCACGACACATCGACCCACCTTATACCGATCTGCGACGAACTTGCATAGTTTCGTCAAACATCGATCGTTTCGAGTGGTAGGCATTCGGGCCGTCAATGATGATTCATGACCTTACAGATATAAACAACTACAACTCCGCTTCTATTCGTCGTATGCAAATCTGCGACATAGCAATTTGTAGCCTAGAACACGACACATCGAGCCACCTTATACCGATCTGCGACGAACTTGCATAGTTTCGTCAAACATCGGTCGTTTCGAGTGGAAAGCAATCCAGGCGTCAATGGTGATTCACGGCCTGACAGATATAAACAACTATAACTCCGCTTCTATTCGTCGTATGCAAATCTGCGACATAGCAATTTGTAGCTTAAAACACGGCACATCGACCCACCTTATACCGATCTGCGAAGAACATGCAGTGTTTCGGCAAACGTCGATCGTTCCGAGTGGTAGGCAATCCGGCCGTCAATGGTGATTCGTGGCCTGACAGATATAAACAACTATAACTCCGCTTCTATTCGTCGTACGCAAATCTGCGACATAGCAATTTGTAGCCTAAAACACGACACATCGAGCCACCTTATACCGATCTGCGAAGAACTTGCATAGTTTCGTCAAACGTCGATCGTTCCGAGTGGTAGGCAATCCGGCCGTCGGTGGTGATTCATGGCCTCACAGATATAAACATCGATAACTCCGCTTCTAATCGTCGTATGCGAATCTGCGGCATAGCAATTTGTAGCTTAAAGCACGACACATCGACCCACCTTATACCGATCTGCGACGAACTTGCATAGTTTCGTCAACCGTCGATCGTTCCGAGTGGTAGGCAATCCTGCCGTCAATTGTGATTCATGGCCTCACAGATATAAACAACTATAACTCCGCCTCTATTCGTCGTATGCAAATCTGCGACATAGCAATTTGTAGCTTAAAACACGACACATCGACCCACCTTATACCGATCTGCGACGAACTTGCAAAGTTTCGTCAAACATCGATCTTTTCGAGTGGTAGGCATTCTGGCCGTCAATGATGATTCATGACCTCACAGATATAAACAACTACAACTCCGCTTCTATTCGTCGTATGCAAATCTGCGACATAGCAATTTGTAGCTTAAAGCACGACACATCGACCCACATTATACCGATCTGCGACGAACTTGCATAGTTCCGTCAAACATCGATCGTTTCGAGTGGTAGGCATTCCGGCCGTCAATGATGATTCATGACCTCACAGATATAAACAACTATAACTCCGCTTCTATTCGTCGTATGCAAATCTGCGACATAGCAATTTGTAGCTTAAAGCACGACACATCGACCTACCTTATACCGATCTGCGACGAACTTGTATAGTTTCGTCAAACATCGATCGTTGCGAGTGGAAGGCAATCCGGCAGTCAATGGTGATTCATGGCCTGACAGATATAAACAACTATAACTCCACTTCTATTCGTCGTATGCGAATCTGCGACATAGCAATTTGTAGCCTAGAACACGACACATCGAGCCACCTTATACCGATCTGCGACGAACTTGCATAGTTTCGTCAAACATCGGTCGTTTCGAGTGGAAAGCAATCCAGGCGTCAATGGTGATTCATGGCCTGAAACATATAAACAACTATAACTCCGCTTCTATTCGTCGTATGCGAATCTGCGACACAGCAACTTGTAGCTTAAAACACGGCCCAACGACCCACCTTATACCGATCTGCGACGAACTTGCATAGTTTCGTCAAACATCGATCGTTTCGAGTGGTAGGCATTCCGGCCGTCAATGATGATTCATGACCTCACAGATATAAGCAACTATAACTCCGCTTCTATTCGTCGTATGCAAATCTGTGACATAGCAATTTGTAGCTTAAAGCACGACACATCGACCTACCTTATACCGATCTGCGACGAACTTGCATAGTTTCGTCAAACATCGATCGTTTCGAGTGGTAGGCATTCTGGCCGTCAATGATGATTCATGATCTCACAGATATAAACAACTACAACTCCGCTTCTATTCGTCGTATGCAAATCTGCGACATAGCAATTTGTAGCCTAAAACACGACACATCGTGCCACCTTATACCGATCTGCGACGAACTTGCATAGTTTCGTCAAACATCGGTCGTTTCGAGTGGAAAGCAATCCGGTCGTCAATGGTGATTCATGGCCTGACACATATAAACAACTATAACTCCGCTTCTATTCGTCGTATGCGAATCTTGCGACATAGCAATTTGTAGGTTAAAACACGACACATCGACCCACCTTATACCGATCTGCGAAGAACTTGCATAGTTTCGTCAAACGTCGATCGTTCCGAGTGGTAGGCAATCCTGTCGTCAATGGTGATTCATGGCCTCACAGATATAAACATCGATAACTCCGCTTCTATTCGTCGTATGCGAATCTGCGGCATAGCAATTTGTAGCTTAAAGCACGACACATCGACCCACCTTATACCGATATGCGACGAACTTGCATAGTTTCGTCAAACATCGATCGTTACGAGTGGTAGGCATTCCGGCCGTCAATGATGATTCATGACCTCACAGATATAAACAACTATAACTCCGCTTCTATTCGTCGTATGCAAATCTGGGACATAGCACTTTGTAGCTTAAAGCACGACACATCGACCCACCTTATACCGATCTGCGACGAACTTGCATAGTTTCGTCAAACATCGATCGTTTCGAGTGGTAGGCATTCTGGCCGTCAATGATGATTCATGACCTCACAGATATAAACAACTACAACTCCGCTTCTATTCGTCGTATGCAAATCTGCGACATAGCAATTTGTAGGTTAAAACACGGCCCAACGACCCACCTTATATCGATCTGCGACGAACTTGCATAGTTTCGTCAAACATCGATCGTTTCGAGTGGAAGGCAATCCGGCTGTCAATGGTGATTCATGGCCTGGCAGATATAATCAACTATAACTCCACTTCTATTCGTCGTATGCGAATCTCCGACATAGCAATTTGTAGCTTAAAACACGACACATCGACCCATCTTATACCGATCTGCGAAGAACTTGCATAGTTTCGTCAACCGTCGATCGTTTCGAGTGGTAGGCATTCCGGCCGTCAATGGTGATTCATGGCCTGGCAGATATAAACAACTATAACTCCGCTTCTATTCGTCGTATGCAAATCTGCGACATAGCAATTTGTAGCTTAAAGCACGACACATCGACCTACCTTATACCGATCTGCGACGAACTTGCATAGTTTCGTCAAACATCGATCGTTGCGAGTGGAAGGCAATCCGGCAGTCAATGGTGATTCATGGCCTGACAGATATAAACAACTATAACTCCACTTCTATTCGTCGTATGCGAATCTGCGACATAGCAATTTGTAGCCTAGAACACGACACATCGAGCCACCTTATACTGATCTGCGACGAACTTGCATAGTTTCGTCAAACATCGGTCGTTTCGAGTGGAAAGCAATCCAGGCGTCAATGGTGATTCATGGCCTGAAACATATAAACAACTATAACTCCGCTTCTATTCGTCGTATGCGAATCTGCGACACAGCAACTTGTAGCTTAAAACACGGCCCAACGACCCACCTTATACCGATCTGCGACGAACTTGCATAGTTTCGTCAAACATCGATCGTTTCGAGTGGTAGGCATTCCGGCCGTCAATGATGATTCATGACCTCACAGATATAAGCAACTATAACTCCGCTTCTATTCGTCGTATGCAAATCTGTGACATAGCAATTTGTAGCTTAAAGCACGACACATCGACCTACCTTATACCGATCTGCGACGAACTTGCATAGTTTCGTCAAACATCGATCGTTTCGAGTGGTAGGCATTCTGGCTGTCAATGATGATTCATGATCTCACAGATATAAACAACTACAACTCCGCTTCTATTCGTCGTATGCAAATCTGCGACATAGCAATTTGTAGCCTAAAACACGACACATCGTGCCACCTTATACCGATCTGCGACGAACTTGCATAGTTTCGTCAAACATCGGTCGTTTCGAGTGGAAAGCAATCCGGTCGTCAATGGTGATTCATGGCCTGACACATATAAACAACTATACCTCCGCTTCTATTCGTCGTATGCGAATCTGCGACATAGCAATTTGTAGGTTAAAACACGACACATCGACCCACCTTATACCGATCTGCGAAGAACTTGCATAGTTTCGTCAAACGTCGATCGTTCCGAGTGGTAGGCAATCCTGTCGTCAATGGTGATTCATGGCCTCACAGATATAAACATCGATAACTCCGCTTCTATTCGTCGTATGCGAATCTGCGGCATAGCAATTTGTAGCTTAAAGCACGACTCATCGACCCACCTTATACCGATATGCGACGAACTTGCATAGTTTCGTCAAACATCGATCGTTTCGAGTGGTAGGCAATCCGGTCGTCAATGGTGATTCATGGCCTCACAGATATAAACAACTATTACTCCGCTTCTATTCGTCGTATGCAAATCTGCGACATAGCACTTTGTAGCTTAAAACACGACACATCGACCCACCTTATACCGATCTGCGACGAACTTGCATAGTTTCGTCAAACATCGATCGTTTCGAGTGGTAGGCATTCCGGCCGTCAATGAGGATTCATGTCCTCACAGATATAAACAACTATAACTCCGCTTCTATTCGTCGTATGCCAATCTGCGACATAGCAATTTGTAGCTTAAAGCACGATACATCGACCCACCTTATACCGATCTGCGACGAACTTGCATAGTTTCGTCAAACATCGATCGTTTCGAGTGGTAGGCAATACTGTCGTCAATGGTGATTAATGGCCTCACAGATATAAACATCGATAACTCCGCTTCTATTCGTCGTATGCGAATCTGCGACACAGCAACTTGTAGCTTAAAAAGCGGCCCAACGACCCACCTTATACCGATCTGCGACGAACTCGCATAGTTTCGTCAAACATCGATCGTTTCGAATAGAAGGCAATCCGGCCGTCATTGGTGATTCATGGCCTCACAGATAGAAACAACTATAACTCCGCCTCTATTCGTCGAATGCAAATCTGCGACATAGCAATTTGTAGCTTAAAGCACGATACATCGACCCACCTTATACCGATCTGCGACGACCTTGCATAGTTTCGTCAAACATCGATCGTTTCGAGTGGTAGGCATTCTGGCCGTCAATGATGATTCATGACCTCACAGATATAAACAACTACAACTCCGCTTCTATTCGTCGTATGCAAATCTGCGACATAGCAATTTGTAGCTTAAAACACGGCCCAACGACGCACCTTATACCGATCTGCAACGAACTTGCATAGTTTCGTCAAACATCGATCGTTTCGAGTGGTAGGCAATCCGGTCGTCAATGGTGATTAATGGCCTCACAGATATAAACAACTATAACTCCACTTCTATTCGTAGTACGCGAATCTGCGACATAGCAATTTGTAGCTTAAAACACGACACATCGACCCAGCTTATACCGATCTGCGAAGAACTTGCATAGTTTCGTCAAACGTCGATCGTTCCGAGTGGTAGGCAATCCGGCCGTCAATGGTGATTCATGGCCTGACAGATAAAAACAACTATAACTCCGCCTCTATTCGTCGTATGCAAATCTGCGACATAGCAATTTGTAGCTTAAAGCACGACACATCGAGCCACCTTATACCGATCTGCGACGAACTTGCATAGTTTCGTCAAACGTCGATCGTTCCGAGTGGTAGGCAATCCTGTCGTCAATGGTGATTAATGGCCTCACAGATATAAACATCGATAACTCCGCTTCTATTCGTCGTACGCAAATCTGCGACATAGCAATTTGTAGCTTAAAACACGGCACATCGACCCACCTTATACCGATCTGCGAAGAACTTGCATAGTTTCGGCAAACGTCGATCGTTCCGAGTGGTAGGCAATCCGGCCGTCTGTGGTGATTCATGGCCTCACAGATATAAACATCGATAACTCCGCTTCTAATCGTCGTATGCGAATCTGCGGCATAGCAATTTGTAGCTTAAAGCACGACACATCGACCCACCTTATACCGATCTGCGACGAAATTGCATAGTTTCGTCAAACATCGATCGTTTCGAGTGGTAGGCATTCCGGCCGTCAATGATGATTCATGACCTCACAGATATAAGCAACTATAACTCCGCTTCTATTCGTCGTATGCAAATCTGCGACATAGCAATTTGTAGCCTAAAACACGACACATCGTGCCACCTTATACCGATCTGCGACGAACTTGCATAGTTTCGTCAAACATCGGTCGTTTCGAGTGGAAAGCAATCCGGTCGTCAATGGTGATTCATGGCCTGACACATATAAACAACTATAACTCCGCTTCTATTCGTCGTATGCGAATCTGCGACATAGCAATTTGTAGGTTAAAACACGACACATCGACCCACCTTATACCGATCTGCGAAGAACTTGCATAGTTTCGTCAAACGTCGATCGTTCCGAGTGGTAGGCAATCCTGTCGTCAATGGTGATTCATGGCCTCACAGATATAAACATCGATAACTCCGCTTCTATTCGTCGTATGCGAATCTGCGGCATAGCAATTTGTAGCTTAAAGCACGACACATCGACCCACCTTATACCGATCTGCGAAGAACTTGCATAGTTTCGTCAAACGTCGATCGTTCCGAGTGGTAGGCAATCCTGTCGTCAATGGTGATTCATGGCCTCACAGATATAAACATCGATAACTCCGCTTCTATTCGTCGTATGCGAATCTGCGACATAGCAATTTGTAGCTTAAAGCACGACACATCGACCCACCTTATACCGATATGCGACGAACTTGCATAGTTTCGTCAAACATCGATCGTTTCGAGTGGTAGGCATTCCGGCCGTCAATGATGATTCATGACCTCACAGATATAAACAACTATAACTCCGCTTCTATTCGTCGTATGCAAATCTGGGACATAGCACTTTGTAGCTTAAAGCACGACACATCGACCCACCTTATACCGATCTGCGACGAACTTGCATAGTTTCGTCAAACATCGATCGTTTCGAGTGGTAGGCATTCTGGCCGTCAATGATGATTCATGACCTCACAGATATAAACAACTACAACTCCGCTTCTATTCGTCGTATGCAAATCTGCGACACAGCAATTTGTAGGTTAAAACACGGCCCAACGACCCACCTTATATCGATCTGCGACGAACTTGCATAGTTTCGTCAAACATCGATCGTTTCGAGTGGAAGGCAATCCGGCTGTCAATGGTGATTCATGGCCTGGCAGATATAAACAACTATAACTGCGCTTCTATTCGTCGTACGCAAATCTGCGACACAGCAATTTGTAGCCTAAAACACGACACATCGAGCCACCTTATACCGATCTGCGACGAACTTGCATAGTTTCGGCAAACGTCGGTCGTTCCGAGTGGTAGGCAATTCGGCCGTCAATGGTGATTCATGGCCTGACAGATATAAACAACTATATCTCCGCTTCTATTCGTCGTACGCAAATCTGCGACATAGCAATTTGTAGCCTAAAACACGACACATCGAGCCACCTTATACCGATCTGCGACGAACTTGCATAGTTTCGTCAAACGTCGATCGTTCCGAGTGGTAGGCAATCCTGTCGTCAATGGTGATTAATGGCCTCACAGATATAAACATCGATAAATCCGCTTCTATTCGTCGTATGCGAATCTGCGACACAGCAACTTGTAGCTTCAAAAACGGCCCAACGACCCACCTTATACCGATCTGCGACGAACTTGCATAGTTTCGTCAAACATCGATCGTTTCGAGTGGAAGGCAATCCGGCCGTCAATGGTGATTCATGGCCTGACAGATATAAACAACTATAACTCCGCTTCTATTCGTCGTATGCCAATCTGCGACATAGCAATTTGTAGCTTAAAGCACGATACATCGACCCACCTTATACCGATCTGCGACGAACTTGCATAGTTTCGTCAAACATCGATCGTTTCGAGTGGTAGGCATTCTGGCCGTCAATGATGATTCATGACCTCACAGATATAAACAACTACAACTCCGCTTCTATTCGTCGTATGCAAATCTGCGACATAGCAATTTGTAGCTTAAAACACGGCCCAACGACGCACCTTATACCGATCTGCAACGAACTTGCATAGTTTCGTCAAACATCGATCGTTTCGAGTGGTAGGCAATCCGGTCGTCAATGGTGATTAATGGCCTCACAGATATAAACAACTATAACTCCACTTCTATTCGTAGTACGCGAATCTGCGACATAGCAATTTGTAGCTTAAAACACGACACATCGACCCAGCTTATACCGATCTGCGAAGAACTTGCATAGTTTCGTCAAACGTCGATCGTTCCGAGTGGTAGGCAATCCGGCCGTCAATGGTGATTCATGGCCTGACAGATAAAAACAACTATAACTCCGCCTCTATTCGTCGTATGCAAATCTGCGACATAGCAATTTGTAGCTTAAAGCACGACACATCGAGCCACCTTATACCGATCTGCGACGAACTTGCATAGTTTCGTCAAACGTCGATCGTTCCGAGTGGTAGGCAATCCTGTCGTCAATGGTGATTAATGGCCTCACAGATATAAACATCGATAACTCCGCTTCTATTCGTCGTACGCAAATCTGCGACATAGCAATTTGTAGCCTAAAACACAACACATCGAGCAACCTTATACCGATCTGCGAAGAACTTGCATAGTTTCGTCAAACGTCGATCGTTCCGAGTGGTAGGCAATCCGGCCGTCGATGGTGATTCATGGCCTCACAGATATAAACATCGATAACTCCGCTTCTAATCGTCGTATGCGAATCTGCGGCATAGCAATTTGTAGCTTAAAGCACGACACATCGACCCACCTTATACCGATCTGCGACGAACTTGCATAGTTTCGTCAAACATCGATCGTTTCGAGTGGTAGGCATTCGGGCCGTCAATGATGATTCATGACCTTACAGATATAAACAACTACAACTCCGCTTCTATTCGTCGTATGCAAATCTGCGACATAGCAATTTGTAGCCTAGAACACGACACATCGAGCCACCTTATACCGATCTGCGACGAACTTGCATAGTTTCGTCAAACATCGGTCGTTTCGAGTGGAAAGCAATCCAGGCGTCAATGGTGATTCACGGCCTGACAGATATAAACAACTATAACTCCGCTTCTATTCGTCGTATGCAAATCTGCGACATAGCAATTTGTAGCTTAAAACACGGCACATCGACCCACCTTATACCGATCTGCGAAGAACATGCAGTGTTTCGGCAAACGTCGATCGTTCCGAGTGGTAGGCAATCCGGCCGTCAATGGTGATTCGTGGCCTGACAGATATAAACAACTATAACTCCGCTTCTATTCGTCGTACGCAAATCTGCGACATAGCAATTTGTAGCCTAAAACACGACACATCGAGCCACCTTATACCGATCTGCGAAGAACTTGCATAGTTTCGTCAAACGTCGATCGTTCCGAGTGGTAGGCAATCCGGCCGTCGGTGGTGATTCATGGCCTCACAGATATAAACATCGATAACTCCGCTTCTAATCGTCGTATGCGAATCTGCGGCATAGCAATTTGTAGCTTAAAGCACGACACATCGACCCACCTTATACCGATCTGCGACGAACTTGCATAGTTTCGTCAACCGTCGATCGTTCCGAGTGGTAGGCAATCCTGCCGTCAATTGTGATTCATGGCCTCACAGATATAAACAACTATAACTCCGCCTCTATTCGTCGTATGCAAATCTGCGACATAGCAATTTGTAGCTTAAAACACGACACATCGACCCACCTTATACCGATCTGCGACGAACTTGCAAAGTTTCGTCAAACATCGATCTTTTCGAGTGGTAGGCATTCTGGCCGTCAATGATGATTCATGACCTCACAGATATAAACAACTACAACTCCGCTTCTATTCGTCGTATGCAAATCTGCGACATAGCAATTTGTAGCTTAAAGCACGACACATCGACCCACATTATACCGATCTGCGACGAACTTGCATAGTTCCGTCAAACATCGATCGTTTCGAGTGGTAGGCATTCCGGCCGTCAATGATGATTCATGACCTCACAGATATAAACAACTATAACTCCGCTTCTATTCGTCGTATGCAAATCTGCGACATAGCAATTTGTAGCTTAAAGCACGACACATCGACCTACCTTATACCGATCTGCGACGAACTTGTATAGTTTCGTCAAACATCGATCGTTGCGAGTGGAAGGCAATCCGGCAGTCAATGGTGATTCATGGCCTGACAGATATAAACAACTATAACTCCACTTCTATTCGTCGTATGCGAATCTGCGACATAGCAATTTGTAGCCTAGAACACGACACATCGAGCCACCTTATACCGATCTGCGACGAACTTGCATAGTTTCGTCAAACATCGGTCGTTTCGAGTGGAAAGCAATCCAGGCGTCAATGGTGATTCATGGCCTGAAACATATAAACAACTATAACTCCGCTTCTATTCGTCGTATGCGAATCTGCGACACAGCAACTTGTAGCTTAAAACACGGCCCAACGACCCACCTTATACCGATCTGCGACGAACTTGCATAGTTTCGTCAAACATCGATCGTTTCGAGTGGTAGGCATTCCGGCCGTCAATGATGATTCATGACCTCACAGATATAAGCAACTATAACTCCGCTTCTATTCGTCGTATGCAAATCTGTGACATAGCAATTTGTAGCTTAAAGCACGACACATCGACCTACCTTATACCGATCTGCGACGAACTTGCATAGTTTCGTCAAACATCGATCGTTTCGAGTGGTAGGCATTCTGGCCGTCAATGATGATTCATGATCTCACAGATATAAACAACTACAACTCCGCTTCTATTCGTCGTATGCAAATCTGCGACATAGCAATTTGTAGCCTAAAACACGACACATCGTGCCACCTTATACCGATCTGCGACGAACTTGCATAGTTTCGTCAAACATCGGTCGTTTCGAGTGGAAAGCAATCCGGTCGTCAATGGTGATTCATGGCCTGACACATATAAACAACTATAACTCCGCTTCTATTCGTCGTATGCGAATCTTGCGACATAGCAATTTGTAGGTTAAAACACGACACATCGACCCACCTTATACCGATCTGCGAAGAACTTGCATAGTTTCGTCAAACGTCGATCGTTCCGAGTGGTAGGCAATCCTGTCGTCAATGGTGATTCATGGCCTCACAGATATAAACATCGATAACTCCGCTTCTATTCGTCGTATGCGAATCTGCGGCATAGCAATTTGTAGCTTAAAGCACGACACATCGACCCACCTTATACCGATATGCGACGAACTTGCATAGTTTCGTCAAACATCGATCGTTACGAGTGGTAGGCATTCCGGCCGTCAATGATGATTCATGACCTCACAGATATAAACAACTATAACTCCGCTTCTATTCGTCGTATGCAAATCTGGGACATAGCACTTTGTAGCTTAAAGCACGACACATCGACCCACCTTATACCGATCTGCGACGAACTTGCATAGTTTCGTCAAACATCGATCGTTTCGAGTGGTAGGCATTCTGGCCGTCAATGATGATTCATGACCTCACAGATATAAACAACTACAACTCCGCTTCTATTCGTCGTATGCAAATCTGCGACATAGCAATTTGTAGGTTAAAACACGGCCCAACGACCCACCTTATATCGATCTGCGACGAACTTGCATAGTTTCGTCAAACATCGATCGTTTCGAGTGGAAGGCAATCCGGCTGTCAATGGTGATTCATGGCCTGGCAGATATAAACAACTATAACTCCACTTCTATTCGTCGTATGCGAATCTCCGACATAGCAATTTGTAGCTTAAAACACGACACATCGACCCATCTTATACCGATCTGCGAAGAACTTGCATAGTTTCGTCAACCGTCGATCGTTTCGAGTGGTAGGCATTCCGGCCGTCAATGGTGATTCATGGCCTGGCAGATATAAACAACTATAACTCCGCTTCTATTCGTCGTATGCAAATCTGCGACATAGCAATTTGTAGCTTAAAGCACGACACATCGACCTACCTTATACCGATCTGCGACGAACTTGCATAGTTTCGTCAAACATCGATCGTTGCGAGTGGAAGGCAATCCGGCAGTCAATGGTGATTCATGGCCTGACAGATATAAACAACTATAACTCCACTTCTATTCGTCGTATGCGAATCTGCGACATAGCAATTTGTAGCCTAGAACACGACACATCGAGCCACCTTATACTGATCTGCGACGAACTTGCATAGTTTCGTCAAACATCGGTCGTTTCGAGTGGAAAGCAATCCAGGCGTCAATGGTGATTCATGGCCTGAAACATATAAACAACTATAACTCCGCTTCTATTCGTCGTATGCGAATCTGCGACACAGCAACTTGTAGCTTAAAACACGGCCCAACGACCCACCTTATACCGATCTGCGACGAACTTGCATAGTTTCGTCAAACATCGATCGTTTCGAGTGGTAGGCATTCCGGCCGTCAATGATGATTCATGACCTCACAGATATAAGCAACTATAACTCCGCTTCTATTCGTCGTATGCAAATCTGTGACATAGCAATTTGTAGCTTAAAGCACGACACATCGACCTACCTTATACCGATCTGCGACGAACTTGCATAGTTTCGTCAAACATCGATCGTTTCGAGTGGTAGGCATTCTGGCTGTCAATGATGATTCATGATCTCACAGATATAAACAACTACAACTCCGCTTCTATTCGTCGTATGCAAATCTGCGACATAGCAATTTGTAGCCTAAAACACGACACATCGTGCCACCTTATACCGATCTGCGACGAACTTGCATAGTTTCGTCAAACATCGGTCGTTTCGAGTGGAAAGCAATCCGGTCGTCAATGGTGATTCATGGCCTGACACATATAAACAACTATACCTCCGCTTCTATTCGTCGTATGCGAATCTGCGACATAGCAATTTGTAGGTTAAAACACGACACATCGACCCACCTTATACCGATCTGCGAAGAACTTGCATAGTTTCGTCAAACGTCGATCGTTCCGAGTGGTAGGCAATCCTGTCGTCAATGGTGATTCATGGCCTCACAGATATAAACATCGATAACTCCGCTTCTATTCGTCGTATGCGAATCTGCGGCATAGCAATTTGTAGCTTAAAGCACGACTCATCGACCCACCTTATACCGATATGCGACGAACTTGCATAGTTTCGTCAAACATCGATCGTTTCGAGTGGTAGGCAATCCGGTCGTCAATGGTGATTCATGGCCTCACAGATATAAACAACTATTACTCCGCTTCTATTCGTCGTATGCAAATCTGCGACATAGCACTTTGTAGCTTAAAACACGACACATCGACCCACCTTATACCGATCTGCGACGAACTTGCATAGTTTCGTCAAACATCGATCGTTTCGAGTGGTAGGCATTCCGGCCGTCAATGAGGATTCATGTCCTCACAGATATAAACAACTATAACTCCGCTTCTATTCGTCGTATGCCAATCTGCGACATAGCAATTTGTAGCTTAAAGCACGATACATCGACCCACCTTATACCGATCTGCGACGAACTTGCATAGTTTCGTCAAACATCGATCGTTTCGAGTGGTAGGCAATACTGTCGTCAATGGTGATTAATGGCCTCACAGATATAAACATCGATAACTCCGCTTCTATTCGTCGTATGCGAATCTGCGACACAGCAACTTGTAGCTTAAAAAGCGGCCCAACGACCCACCTTATACCGATCTGCGACGAACTCGCATAGTTTCGTCAAACATCGATCGTTTCGAATAGAAGGCAATCCGGCCGTCATTGGTGATTCATGGCCTCACAGATAGAAACAACTATAACTCCGCCTCTATTCGTCGAATGCAAATCTGCGACATAGCAATTTGTAGCTTAAAGCACGATACATCGACCCACCTTATACCGATCTGCGACGACCTTGCATAGTTTCGTCAAACATCGATCGTTTCGAGTGGTAGGCATTCTGGCCGTCAATGATGATTCATGACCTCACAGATATAAACAACTACAACTCCGCTTCTATTCGTCGTATGCAAATCTGCGACATAGCAATTTGTAGCTTAAAACACGGCCCAACGACGCACCTTATACCGATCTGCAACGAACTTGCATAGTTTCGTCAAACATCGATCGTTTCGAGTGGTAGGCAATCCGGTCGTCAATGGTGATTAATGGCCTCACAGATATAAACAACTATAACTCCACTTCTATTCGTAGTACGCGAATCTGCGACATAGCAATTTGTAGCTTAAAACACGACACATCGACCCAGCTTATACCGATCTGCGAAGAACTTGCATAGTTTCGTCAAACGTCGATCGTTCCGAGTGGTAGGCAATCCGGCCGTCAATGGTGATTCATGGCCTGACAGATAAAAACAACTATAACTCCGCCTCTATTCGTCGTATGCAAATCTGCGACATAGCAATTTGTAGCTTAAAGCACGACACATCGAGCCACCTTATACCGATCTGCGACGAACTTGCATAGTTTCGTCAAACGTCGATCGTTCCGAGTGGTAGGCAATCCTGTCGTCAATGGTGATTAATGGCCTCACAGATATAAACATCGATAACTCCGCTTCTATTCGTCGTACGCAAATCTGCGACATAGCAATTTGTAGCTTAAAACACGGCACATCGACCCACCTTATACCGATCTGCGAAGAACTTGCATAGTTTCGGCAAACGTCGATCGTTCCGAGTGGTAGGCAATCCGGCCGTCTGTGGTGATTCATGGCCTCACAGATATAAACATCGATAACTCCGCTTCTAATCGTCGTATGCGAATCTGCGGCATAGCAATTTGTAGCTTAAAGCACGACACATCGACCCACCTTATACCGATCTGCGACGAAATTGCATAGTTTCGTCAAACATCGATCGTTTCGAGTGGTAGGCATTCCGGCCGTCAATGATGATTCATGACCTCACAGATATAAGCAACTATAACTCCGCTTCTATTCGTCGTATGCAAATCTGCGACATAGCAATTTGTAGCCTAAAACACGACACATCGTGCCACCTTATACCGATCTGCGACGAACTTGCATAGTTTCGTCAAACATCGGTCGTTTCGAGTGGAAAGCAATCCGGTCGTCAATGGTGATTCATGGCCTGACACATATAAACAACTATAACTCCGCTTCTATTCGTCGTATGCGAATCTGCGACATAGCAATTTGTAGGTTAAAACACGACACATCGACCCACCTTATACCGATCTGCGAAGAACTTGCATAGTTTCGTCAAACGTCGATCGTTCCGAGTGGTAGGCAATCCTGTCGTCAATGGTGATTCATGGCCTCACAGATATAAACATCGATAACTCCGCTTCTATTCGTCGTATGCGAATCTGCGGCATAGCAATTTGTAGCTTAAAGCACGACACATCGACCCACCTTATACCGATATGCGACGAACTTGCATAGTTTCGTCAAACATCGATCGTTTCGAGTGGTAGGCAATCCGGTCGTCAATGGTGATTCATGGCCTCACAGATATAAACAACTATTACTCCGCTTCTATTCGTCGTATGCAAATCTGCGACATAGCACTTTGTAGCTTAAAACACGACACATCGACCCACCTTATACCGATCTGCGACGAACTTGCATAGTTTCGTCAAACATCGATCATTCCGAGTGGTAGGCAATCCTGCCGTCAATGGTGATTCATGGCCTCACAGATAGAAACAACTATAACTCCGCCTCTATTCGTCGAATGCAAATCTGCGACATAGCAATTTGTAGCTTAAAGCACGATACATCGACCCACCTTATACCGATCTGCGACGAACTTGCATAGTTTCGTCAAACATCGATCGTTTCGAGTGGTAGGCATTCTGGCCGTCAATGATGATTCATGACCTCACAGATATAAACAACTACAACTCCGCTTCTATTCGTCGTATGCAAATCTGCGACATAGCAATTTGTAGCTTAAAACACGGCCCAACGACGCACCTTATACCGATCTGCAACGAACTTGCATAGTTTCGTCAAACATCGATCGTTTCGAGTGGAAGGCAATCCGGCTGTCAATGGTGATTCATGGCCTGGCAGATATAAACAACTATAACTCCACTTCTATTCGTCGTATGCGAATCTCCGACATAGCAATTTGTAGCTTAAAACACGACACATCGACCCATCTTATACCGATCTGCGAAGAACTTGCATAGTTTCGTCAAACGTCGATCGTTCCGAGTGGTAGGCAATCCTGCCGTCAATGGTGATTCATGGCCTGACCGATATAAACAACTATAACTGCGCTTCTATTCGTCGTACGCAAATCTGCGACACAGCAATTTGTAGCCTAAAACACGACACATCGAGCCACCTTATACCGATCTGCGACGAACTTGCATAGTTTCGGCAAACGTCGGTCGTTCCGAGTGGTAGGCAATTCGGCCGTCAATGGTGATTCATGGCCTGACAGATATAAACAACTATATCTCCGCTTCTATTCGTCGTACGCAAATCTGCGACATAGCAATTTGTAGCCTAAAACACGACACATCGAGCCACCTTATACCGATCTGCGACGAACTTGCATAGTTTCGTCAAACGTCGATCGTTCCGAGTGGTAGGCAATCCTGTCGTCAATGGTGATTAATGGCCTCACAGATATAAACATCGATAAATCCGCTTCTATTCGTCGTATGCGAATCTGCGACACAGCAACTTGTAGCTTCAAAAACGGCCCAACGACCCACCTTATACCGATCTGCGACGAACTTGCATAGTTTCGTCAAACATCGATCGTTTCGAGTGGAAGGCAATTCGGCCGTCAATGGTGATTCATGGCCTGACAGATATAAACAACTATAACTCCGCTTCTATTCGTCGTATGCCAATCTGCGACATAGCAATTTGTAGCTTAAAGCACGATACATCGACCCACCTTATACCGATCTGCGACGAACTTGCATAGTTTCGTCAAACATCGATCGTTTCGAGTGGTAGGCATTCTGGCCGTCAATGATGATTCATGACCTCACAGATATAAACAACTACAACTCCGCTTCTATTCGTCGTATGCAAATCTGCGACATAGCAGTTTGTAGCTTAAAACACGGCCCAACGACGCACCTTATACCGATCTGCAACGAACTTGCATAGTTTCGTCAAACATCGATCGTTTCGAGTAGTAGGCAATCCGGTCGTCAATGGTGATTAATGGCCTCACAGATATAAACAACTATAACTCCACTTCTATTCGTAGTACGCGAATCTGCGACATAGCAATTTGTAGCTTAAAACACGACACATCGACCCAGCTTATACCGATCTGCGAAGAACTTGCATAGTTTCGTCAAACGTCGATCGTTCCGAGTGGTAGGCAATCCGGCCGTCAATGGTGATTCATGGCCTGACAGATAAAAACAACTATAACTCCGCCTCTATTCGTCGTATGCAAATCTGCGACATAGCAATTTGTAGCTTAAAGCACGACACATCGAGCCACCTTATACCGATCAGCGACGAACTTGCATAGTTTCGTCAAACGTCGATCGTTCCGAGTGGTAGGCAATCCTGTCGTCAATGGTGGTTAATGGCCTCACAGATATAAACATCGATAACTCCGCTTCTATTCGTCGTACGCAAATCTGCGACATAGCAATTTGTAGCCTAAAACACAACACATCGAGCAACCTTATACCGATCTGCGAAGAACTTGCATAGTTTCGTCAAACGTCGATCGTTCCGAGTGGTAGGCAATCCGGCCGTCGATGGTGATTCATGGCCTCACAGATATAACCATCGATAACTCCGCTTCTAATCGTCGTATGCGAATCTGCGGCATAGCAATTTGTAGCTTAAAGCACGACACATCGACCCACCTTATACCGATCTGCGACGAACTTGCATAGTTTCGTCAAACATCGATCGTTTCGAGTGGTAGGCATTCGGGCCGTCAATGATGATTCATGACCTTACAGATATAAACAACTACAACTCCGCTTCTATTCGTCGTATGCAAATCTGCGACATAGCAATTTGTAGCCTAGAACACGACACATCGAGCCACCTTATACCGATCTGCGACGAACTTGCATAGTTTCGTCAAACATCGGTCGTTTCGAGTGGAAAGCAATCCAGGCGT
Organism: Anoplius nigerrimus; assembly: GCA_914767735.1. Taxonomy (NCBI): domain Eukaryota; kingdom Metazoa; phylum Arthropoda; class Insecta; order Hymenoptera; family Pompilidae; genus Anoplius; species Anoplius nigerrimus. Next base: position 113,182 of record CAJZBX010000220.1, read on the forward strand.
CAATGGTGATTCACGGCCTGACAGATATAAACAACTATAACTCCGCTTCTATTCGTCGTATGCAAATCTGCGACATAGCAATTTGTAGCTTAAAACACGGCACATCGACCCACCTTATACCGATCTGCGAAGAACATGCAGTGTTTCGGCAAACGTCGATCGTTCCGAGTGGTAGGCAATCCGGCCGTCAATGGTGATTCATGGCCTGACAGATATAAACAACTATAACTCCGCTTCTATTCGTCGTACGCAAATCTGCGACATAGCAATTTGTAGCCTAAAACACGACACATCGAGCCACCTTATACCGATCTGCGAAGAACTTGCATAGTTTCGTCAAACGTCGATCGTTCCGAGTGGTAGGCAATCCGGCCGTCGGTGGTGATTCATGGCCTCACAGATATAAACATCGATAACTCCGCTTCTAATCGTCGTATGCGAATCTGCGGCATAGCAATTTGTAGCTTAAAGCACGACACATCGACCCACCTTATACCGATCTGCGACGAACTTGCATAGTTTCGTCAAACATCGATCGTTTCGAGTGGTAGGCATTCCGGCCGTCAATGATGATTCATGACCTCACAGATATAAGCAACTATAACTCCGCTTCTATTCGTCGTATGCAAATCTGTGACATAGCAATTTGTAGCTTAAAGCACGACACATCGACCTACCTTATACCGATCTGCGACGAACTTGCATAGTTTCGTCAAACATCGATCGTTTCGAGTGGTAGGCATTCTGGCCGTCAATGATGATTCATGATCTCACAGATATAAACAACTACAACTCCGCTTCTATTCGTCGTATGCAAATCTGCGACATAGCAATTTGTAGCCTAAAACACGACACATCGACCCACCTTATACCGATCTGCGAAGAACTTGCATAGTTTCGTCAAACGTTGATCGTTCCGAGTGGTAGGCAATCCTGTCGTCAATGGTGATTCATGGCCTCACAGATATAAACATCGATAACTCCGCTTCTATTCGTCGTATGCGAATCTGCGGCATAGCAATTTGTAGCGTAAAGCACGACACATCGACCCACCTTATACCGATATGCGAAGAACTTGCATAGTTTCGTCAAACGTCGATCGTTCCGAGTGGTAGGCAATCCGGCCGTCGGTGGTGATTCATGGCCTCACAGATATAAACATCGATAACTCCGCTTCTAATCGTCGTATGCGAATCTGCGGCATAGCAATTTGTAGCTTAAAGCACGACACATCGACCAACCTTATACCGATCTGCGACGAACTTGCATAGTTTCGTCAAACATCGATCGTTTCGAGTGGTAGGCAATACTGTCGTCAATGGTGATTAATGGCCTCACAGATATAAACATCGATAACTCCGCTTCTATTCGTCGTATGCGAATCTGCGACACAGCAACTTGTAGCTTAAAAAGCGGTCCAACGACCCACCTTATACCGATCTGCGACGAACTCGCATAGTTTCGTCAAACATCGATCGTTTCGAATAGAAGGCAATCCGGCCGTCATTGGTGATTCATGGCCTGACAGATATAAACAACTATAACTCCACTTCTATTCGTAGTACGCGAATCTGCGACATAGCAATTTGTAGCTTAAAACACGTCACATCGACCCATCTTATACCGATCTGCGAAGAACTTGCATAGTTTCGTCAAACGTCGATCGTTCCGAGTGGTAGGCAATCCTGCCGTCAATGGTGATTCATGGCCTCACAGATAGAAACAACTATAACTCCGCCTCTATTCGTCGAATGCAAATCTGCGACATAGCAATTTGTAGCTTAAAGCACGATGCATCGACCCACCTTATACCGATCTGCGACGACCTTGCATAGTTTCGTCAAACATCGATCGTTTCGAGTGGTAGGCATTCTGGCCGTCAATGATGATTCATGACCTCACAGATATAAACAACTACAACTCCGCTTCTATTCGTCGTATGCAAATCTGCGACATAGCAATTTGTAGCTTAAAACACGGCCCAACGACGCACCTTATACCGATCTGCAACGAACTTGCATAGTTTCGTCAAACATCGATCGTTTCGAGTGGTAGGCAATCCGGTCGTCAATGGTGATTAATGGCCTCACAGATATAAACAACTATAACTCCACTTCTATTCGTAGTACGCGAATCTGCGACATAGCAATTTGTAGCTTAAAACACGACACATCGACCCAGCTTATACCGATCTGCGAAGAACTTGCATAGTTTCGTCAAACGTCGATCGTTCCGAGTGGTAGGCAATCCGGCCGTCAATGGTGATTCATGGCCTGACAGATAAAAACAACTATAACTCCGCCTCTAATCGTCGTATGCAAATCTGCGACATAGCAATTTGTAGCTTAAAGCACGACACATCGAGCCACTTTATACCGATCTGCGACGAACTTGCATAGTTTCGTCAAACGTCGATCGTTCCGAGTGGTAGGCAATCCTGTCGTCAATGGTGATTAATGGCCTCACAGATATAAACATCGATAACTCCGCTTCTATTCGTCGTACGCAAATCTGCGACATAGCAATTTGTAGCCTAAAACACAACACATCGAGCAACCTTATACCGATCTGCGAAGAACTTGCATAGTTTCGTCAAACGTCGATCGTTCCGAGTGGTAGGCAATCCGGCCGTCGATGGTGATTCATGGCCTCACAGATATAAACATCGATAACTCCGCTTCTAATCGTCGTATGCGAATCTGCGGCATAGCAATTTGTAGCTTAAAGCACGACACATCGACCCACCTTATACCGATCTGCGACGAACTTGCATAGTTTCGTCAAACATCGATCGTTTCGAGTGGTAGGCATTCGGGCCGTCAATGATGATTCATGACCTCACAGATATAAACAACTACAACTCCGCTTCTATTCGTCGTATGCAAATCTGCGACACAGCAATTTGTAGCCTAGAACACGACACATCGAGCCACCTTATACCGATCTGCGACGAACTTGCATAGTTTCGTCAAACATCGGTCGTTTCGAGTGGAAAGCAATCCAGGCGTCAATGGTGATTCACGGCCTGACAGATATAAACAACTATAACTCCGCTTCTATTCGTCGTATGCAAATCTGCGACATAGCAATTTGTAGCTTAAAACACGGCACATCGACCCACATTATACCGATCTGCGAAGAACATGCAGAGTTTCGGCAAACGTCGATCGTTCCGAGTGGTAGGCAATCCGGCCGTCAATGGTGATTCATGGCCTGACAGATATAAACAACTATAACTCCGCTTCTATTCGTCGTACGCAAATCTGCGACATAGCAATTTGTAGCCTAAAACACGACACATCGAGCCACCTTATACCGATCTGCGAAGAACTTGCATAGTTTCGTCAAACGTCGATCGTTCCGAGTGGTAGGCAATCCGGCCGTCGGTGGTGATTCATGGCCTCACAGATATAAACATCGATAACTCCGCTTCTAATCGTCGTATGCGAATCTGCGGCATAGCAATTTGTAGCTTAAAGCACGACACATCGACCCACCTTATACCGATCTGCGACGAACTTGCATAGTTTCGTCAAACATCGATCGTTTCGAGTGGTAGGCATTCCGGCCGTCAATGATGATTCATGACCTCACAGATATAAGCAACTATAACTCCGCTTCTATTCGTCGTATGCAAATCTGCGACATAGCAATTTGTAGCCTAAAACACGACACATCGTGCCACCTTATACCGATCTGCGACGAACTTGCATAGTTTCGTCAAACATCGGTCGTTTCGAGTGGAAAGCAATCCGGTCGTCAATGGTGATTCATGGCCTGACACATATAAACAACTATAACTCCGCTTCTATTCGTCGTATGCGAATCTGCGACATAGCAATTTGTAGGTTAAAACACGACACATCGACCCACCTTATACCGATCTGCGAAGAACTTGCATAGTTTCGTCAAACGTCGATCGTTCCGAGTGGTAGGCAATCCTGTCGTCAATGGTGATTCATGGCCTCACAGATATAAACATCGATAACTCCGCTTCTATTCGTCGTATGCGAATCTGCGACATAGCAATTTGTAGCTTAAAGCACGACACATCGACCCACCTTATACCGATATGCGACGAACTTGCATAGTTTCGTCAAACATCGATCGTTTCGAGTGGTAGGCATTCCGGCCGTCAATGATGATTCATGACCTCACAGATATAAACAACTATAACTCCGCTTCTATTCGTCGTATGCAAATCTGGGACATAGCACTTTGTAGCTTAAAGCACGACACATCGACCCACCTTATACCGATCTGCGACGAACTTGCATAGTTTCGTCAAACATCGATCGTTTCGAGTGGTAGGCATTCTGGCCGTCAATGATGATTCATGACCTCACAGATATAAACAACTACAACTCCGCTTCTATTCGTCGTATGCAAATCTGCGACACAGCAATTTGTAGGTTAAAACACGGCCCAACGACCCACCTTATATCGATCTGCGACGAACTTGCATAGTTTCGTCAAACATCGATCGTTTCGAGTGGAAGGCAATCCGGCTGTCAATGGTGATTCATGGCCTGGCAGATATAAACAACTATAACTCCACTTCTATTCGTCGTATGCGAATCTCCGACATAGCAATTTGTAGCTTAAAACACGACACATCGACCCATCTTATACCGATCTGCGAAGAACTTGCATAGTTTCGTCAACCGTCGATCGTTCCGAGTGGTAGGCAATCCTGCCGTCAATTGTGATTCATGGCCTCACAGATATAAACAACTATAACTCCGCCTCTATTCGTCGTATGCAAATCTGCGACATAGCAATTTGTAGCTTAAAACACGACACATCGACACACCTTATACCGATCTGCGACGAACTTGCAAATTTTCGTCAAACATCGATCTTTTCGAGTGGTAGGCATTCTGGCCGTCAATGATGATTCATGACCTCACAGATATAAACAACTACAACTCCGCTTCTATTCGTCGTATGCAAATCTGCGACATAGCAATTTGTAGCTTAAAGCACGACACATCGACCCACATTATACCGATCTGCGACGAACTTGCATAGTTCCGTCAAACATCGATCGTTTCGAGTGGTAGGCATTCCGGCCGTCAATGATGATTCATGACCTCACAGATATAAACAACTATAACTCCGCTTCTATTCGTCGTATGCAAATCTGCGACATAGCAATTTGTAGCTTAAAGCACGACACATCGACCTACCTTATACCGATCTGCGACGAACTTGCATAGTTTCGTCAAACATCGATCGTTGCGAGTGGAAGGCAATCCGGCAGTCAATGGTGATTCATGGCCTGACAGATATAAACAACTATAACTCCACTTCTATTCGTCGTATGCGAATCTGCGACATAGCAATTTGTAGCCTAGAACACGACACATCGAGCCACCTTATACCGATCTGCGACGAACTTGCATAGTTTCGTCAAACATCGGTCGTTTCGAGTGGAAAGCAATCCAGGGGTCAATGGTGATTCATGGCCTGAAACATATAAACAACTATAACTCCGCTTCTATTCGTCGTATGCGAATCTGCGACACAGCAACTTGTAGCTTAAAACACGGCCCAACGACCCACCTTATACCGATCTGCGACGAACTTGCATAGTTTCGTCAAACATCGATCGTTTCGAGTGGTAGGCATTCCGGCCGTCAATGATGATTCATGACTTCACAGATATAAGCAACTATAACTCCGCTTCTATTCGTCGTATGCAAATCTGTGACATAGCAATTTGTAGCTTAAAGCACGACACATCGACCTACCTTATACCGATCTGCGACGAACTTGCATAGTTTCGTCAAACATCGATCGTTTCGAGTGGTAGGCATTCTGGCCGTCAATGATGATTCATGATCTCACAGATATAAACAACTACAACCCCGCTTCTATTCGTCGTATGCAAATCTGCGACATAGCAATTTGTAGCCTAAAACACGACACATCGTGCCACCTTATACCGATCTGCGACGAACTTGCATAGTTTCGTCAAACATCGGTCGTTTCGAGTGGAAAGCAATCCGGTCGTCAATGGTGATTCATGGCCTGACACATATAAACAACTATAACTCCGCTTCTATTCGTCGTATGCGAATCTGCGACATAGCAATTTGTAGGTTAAAACACGACACATCGACCCACCTTATACCGATCTGCGAAGAACTTGCATAGTTTCGTCAAACGTCGATCGTTCCGAGTGGTAGGCAATCCTGTCGTCAATGGTGATTCATGGCCTCACAGATATAAACATCGATAACTCCGCTTCTATTCGTCGTATGCGAATCTGCGGCATAGCAATTTGTAGCTTAAAGCACGACACATCGACCCACCTTATACCGATATGCGACGAACTTGCATAGTTTCGTCAAACATCGATCGTTTCGAGTGGTAGGCAATCCGGTCGTCAATGGTGATTCATGGCCTCACAGATATAAACAACTATTACTCCGCTTCTATTCGTCGTATGCAAATCTGCGACATAGCACTTTGTAGCTTAAAACACGACACATCGACCCACCTTATACCGATCTGCGACGAACTTGCATAGTTTCGTCAAACGTCGATCGTTCCGAGTGGTAGGCAATCCTGCCGTCAATGGTGATTCATGGCCTCACAGATAGAAACAACTATAACTCCGCCTCTATTCGTCGAATGCAAATCTGCGACATAGCAATTTGTAGCTTAAAGCACGATACATCGACCCACCTTATACCGATCTGCGACGAACTTGCATAGTTTCGTCAAACATCGATCGTTTCGAGTGGTAGGCATTCTGGCCGTCAATGATGATTCATGACCTCACAGATATAAACAACTACAACTCCGCTTCTATTCGTCGTATGCAAATCTGCGACATAGCAATTTGTAGCTTAAAACACGGCCCAACGACGCACCTTATACCGATCTGCAACGAACTTGCATAGTTTCGTCAAACATCGATCGTTTCGAGTGGTAGGCAATCCCGTCGTCAATGGTGATTAATGGCCTCACAGATATAAACAACTATAACTCCACTTCTATTCGTAGTACGCGAATCTGCGACATAGCAATTTGTAGCTTAAAACACGACACATCGACCCAGCTTATACCGATCTGCGAAGAACTTGCATAGTTTCGTCAAACGTCGATCGTTCCGAGTGGTAGGCAATCCGGCCGTCAATGTTGATTCATGGCCTGACAGATATAAACAACTATAACTCCGCTTCTATTCGTCGTATGCAAATCTGCGACATAGCAATTTGTAGCTTAAAACACGGCACATCGACCCACCTTATACCGATCTGCGAAGAACTTGCATAGTTTCGGCAAACGTCGGTCGTTCCGAGTGGTAGGCAATCCGGCCGTCGATGGTGATTCATGGCCTCACAGATATAGACAACTATAACTCCGCTTCTATTCGTCGTATGCAAATCTGCGACATAGCAATTTGTAGCTTAAAGCACTACACATCGACCCACCTTATACCGATATGAGACGAACTTGCATAGTTTCGCCAAGCGTCGATCGTTCCGAGTGGTAAGCAATCCGGTCGTCAATGGTGATTCATGGCCTCACAGATATAAACATCGATAACTTCGCTTCTATTCGTCGTATGCGAATCTGCGACATAGCAAGTTGTAGCTTAAAACACGGCCCAACGACCCACCTTATACCGATCTGCGACGAACTTGCATAGTTTCGGCAAACGTCGGTCGTTCCGAGTGGTAGGCAATCCGGCCGTCAATGGTGATTCATGGCCTGACAGATACAAACAACTATAACTCCGCTTCTATTCGTCGTACGCAAATCTGCGACATAGCAATTTGTAGCTTAAAACACGACACATCGACCCATCTTATACCGATCTGCGAAGAATTTGCATAGTTTCGTCAAACGTTGTTCGTTCCGAGTGGTAGGCAATCCGGCCCTCAATGGTGGTTCATGGCCTGACAGATATAAACAACTATAACTCCGCTTCTATTCGTCGCACGCAAATATGCGACACAGCAATTTGTAGCCTAAAACACGACACATCGAGCCACCTTATACCGATCTGCGAAGAACTTGCATAGTTTCGTCAAACGTCGATCGTTCCGAGTGGTAGGCAATCCGGCTGTCGATGGTGATTCATGGCCTCACAGATATAAACATCGATAACTCCGCTTCTATTCCTCGTATGCGAATCTGCGGCATAGCAATTTGTAGCTTAAAACACGGTCCAACGACCCACCTTATACCGATCTGCAACGAACTTGCATAGTTTCGGCAAACGTCGGTCGTTCCGAGTGGTAGGCAATCCGGCCGTCAATGGTGATTCATGGCCTGACGGATATAAGCAACTATAACTCCACTTCTATTCGTCGTATGCGAATCTGCGACATAGCAATTTGTAGCTTAAAACACGACACATCGACCCATCTTATACCGATCTGCGAAGAACTTGCATAGTTTCGTCAAACGTCGATCGTTCCGAGTGGTAGGCAATCCTGCCGTCAATGGTGATTCATGGCCTGACCGATATAAACAACTATAACTGCGCTTCTATTCGTCGTACGCAAATCTGCGACATAGCAATTTGTAGCCTAAAACACGACACATCGAGCCACCTTATACCGATCTGCGACGAACTTGCATAGTTTCGGCAAACGTCGGTCGTTCCGAGTGGTAGGCAATTCGGCCGTCAATGGTGATTCATGGCCTGACAGATATAAACAACTATATCTCCGCTTCTATTCGTCGTACGCAAATCTGCGACATAGCAATTTGTAGCCTAAAACACGACACATCGAGCCACCTTATACCGATCTGCGACGAACTTGCATAGTTTCGTCAAACGTCGATCGTTCCGAGTGGTAGGCAATCCTGTCGTCAATGATGATTAATGGCCTCACAGATATAAACATCGATAAATCCGCTTCTATTCGTCGTATGCGAATCTGCGACACAGCAACTTGTAGCTTCAAAAACGGCCCAACGACCCACCTTATACCGATCTGCGACGAACTTGCATAGTTTCGTCAAACATCGATCGTTTCGAGTGGAAGGCAATCCGGCCGTCAATGGTGATTCATGGCCTGACAGATATAAACAACTATAACTCCGCTTCTATTCGTCGTATGCCAATCTGCGACATAGCAATTTGTAGCTTAAAGCACGATACATCGACCCACCTTATACCGATCTGCGACGAACTTGCATAGTTTCGTCAAACATCGATCGTTTCGAGTGGTAGGCATTCTGGCCGTCAATGATGATTCATGACCTCACAGATATAAACAACTACAACTCCGCTTCTATTCGTCGTATGCAAATCTGCGACATAGCAATTTGTAGCTTAAAACACGGCCCAACGACGCACCTTATACCGACCTGCAACGAACTTGCATAGTTTCGTCAAACATCGATCGTTTCGAGTGGTAGGCAATCCGGTCGTCAATGGTGATTAATGGCCTCACAGATATAAACAACTATAACTCCACTTCTATTCGTAGTACGCGAATCTGCGACATAGCAATTTGTAGCTTAAAACACGACACATCGACCCAGCTTATACCGATCTGCGAAGAACTTGCATAGTTTCGTCAAACGTCGATCGTTCCGAGTGGTAGGCAATCCGGCCGTCAATGGTGATTCATGGCCTGACAGATAAAAACAACTATAACTCCACTTCTATTCGTCCTATGCGAATCTGCGACATAGCAATTTGTAGCTTAAAACACGACACATCGACCCATCTTATACCGATCTGCGAAGAACTTGCATAGTTTCGTCAACCGTCGATCGTTCCGAGTGGTAGGCAATCCTGCCGTCAATGGTGATTCATGGCCTCACAGATATAAACAACTATAACTCCGCCTCTATTCGTCGTATGCAAATCTGCGACATAGCAATTTGTAGCTTAAAGCACGACACATCGAGCCACCTTATACCGATCTGCGACGAACTTGCATAGTTTCGTCAAACGTCGATCGTTCCGAGTGGTAGGCAATCCTGTCGTCAATGGTGATTAATGGCCTCACAGATATAAACATCGATAACTCCGCTTCTATTCGTCGTACGCAAATCTGCGACATAGCAATTTGTAGCCAAAAGCACAACACATCGAGCAACCTTATACCGATCTGCGAAGAACTTGCATAGTTTCGTCAAACGTCGATCGTTCCGAGTGGTAGGCAATCCGGCCGTCGATGGTGATTCATGGCCTCATAGATATAAACATCGATAACTCCGCTTCTAATCGTCGTATGCGAATCTGCGGCATAGCAATTTGTAGCTTAAAGCACGACACATCGACCCACCTTATACCGATCTGCGACGAACTTGCATAGTTTCGTCAAACATCGATCGTTTCGAGTGGTAGGCATTCGGGCCGTCAATGATGATTCATGACCTCACAGATATAAACAACTACAACTCCGCTTCTATTCGTCGTATGCAAATCTGCGACATAGCAATTTGTAGCCTAGAACACGACACATCGAGCCACCTTATACCGATCTGCGACGAACTTGCATAGTTTCGTCAAACATCGGTCGTTTCGAGTGGAAAGCAATCCAGGCGTCAATGGTGATTCACGGCCTGACAGATATAAACAACTATAACTCCGCTTCTATTCGTCGTATGCAAATCTGCGACATAGCAATTTGTAGCTTAAAACACGGCACATCGACCCACCTTATACCGATCTGCGAAGAACATGCAGAGTTTCGGCAAACGTCGATCGTTCCGAGTGGTAGGCAATCCGGCCGTCAATGGTGATTCATGGCCTGACAGATATAAACAACTATAACTCCGCTTCTATTCGTCGTACGCAAATCTGCGACATAGCAATTTGTAGCCTAAAACACGACACATCGAGCCACCTTATACCGATCTGCGAAGAACTTGCATAGTTTCGTCAAACGTCGATCGTTCCGAGTGGTAGGCAATCCGGCCGTCGGTGGTGATTCATGGCCTCACAGATATAAACATCGATAACTCCGCTTCTAATCGTCGTATGCGAATCTGCGGCATAGCAATTTGTAGCTTAAAGCACGACACATCGACCCACCTTATACCGATCTGCGACGAACTTGCATAGTTTCGTCAAACATCGATCGTTTCGAGTGGTAGGCATTCCGGCCGTCAATGATGATTCATGACCTCACAGATATAAGCAACTATAACTCCGCTTCTATTCGTCGTATGCAAATCTGTGACATAGCAATTTGTAGCTTAAAGCACGACACATCGACCTACCTTATACCGATCTGCGACGAACTTGCATAGTTTCGTCAAACATCGATCGTTTCGAGTGGTAGGCATTCTGGCCGTCAATGATGATTCATGATCTCACAGATATAAACAACTACAACTCCGCTTCTATTCGTCGTATGCAAATCTGCGACATAGCAATTTGTAGCCTAAAACACGACACATCGAGCCACCTTATACCGATCTGCGACGAACTTGCATAGTTTCGTCAAACATCGGTCGTTTCGAGTGGAAAGCAATCCGGTCGTCAATGGTGATTCATGGCCTGACACATATAAACAACTATAACTCCGCTTCTATTCGTCGTATGCGAATCTGCGACATAGCAATTTGTAGGTTAAAACACGACACATCGACCCACCTTATACCGATCTGCGAAGAACTTGCATAGTTTCGTCAAACGTCGATCGTTCCGAGTGGTAGGCAATCCTGTCGTCAATGGTGATTCATGGCCTCACAGATATAAACATCGATAACTCCGCTTCTATTCGTCGTTTGCGAATCTGCGGCATAGCAATTTGTAGCGTAAAGCACGACACATCGACCCACCTTATACCGATATGCGACGAACTTGCATAGTTTCGTCAAACATCGATCGTTTCGAGTGGTAGGCATTCCGGCCGTCAATGATGATTCATGACCTCACAGATATAAACAACTATTACTCCGCTTCTATTCGTCGTATGCAAATCTGCGACATAGCAATTTGTAGCTTAAAGCACGACACATCGACCCACCTTATACCGATCTGCGACGAACTTGCATAGTTTCGTCAAACATTGATCGTTTCGAGTGGTAGGCATTCTGGCCGTCAATGATGATTCATGACCTCACAGATATAAACAACTACAACTCCGCTTCTATTCGTCGTATGCAAATCTGCGACACAGCAATTTGTAGGTTAAAACACGGCCCAACGACCCACCTTATACCGATCTGCGACGAACTTGCATAGTTTCGTCAAACATCGATCGTTTCGAGTGGAAGGCAATCCGGCAGTCAATGGTGATTCATGGCCTGACAGATATAAACAACTATAACTCCACTTCTATTCGTCGTATGCGAATCTGCGACATAGCAATTTGTAGCCTAGAACACGACACATCGAGCCACCTTATACCGATCTGCGACGAACTTGCATAGTTTCGTCAAACATCGGTCGTTTCGAGTGGAAAGCAATCCAGGCGTCAATGGTGATTCATGGCCTGAAACATATAAACAACTATAACTCCGCTTCTATTCGTCGTATGCGAATCTGCGACACAGCAACTTGTAGCTTAAAACACGGCCCAACGACCCACCTTATACCGATCTGCGACGAACTTGCATAGTTTCGTCAAACATCGATCGTTTCGAGTGGTAGGCATTCCGGCCGTCAATGATGATTCATGACCTCACAGATATAAGCAACTATAACTCCGCTTCTATTCGTCGTATGCAAATCTGTGACATAGCAATTTGTAGCTTAAAGCACGACACATCGACCTACCTTATACCGATCTGCGACGAACTTGCATAGTTTCGTCAAACATCGATCGTTTCGAGTGGTAGGCATTCTGGCCGTCAATGATGATTCATGATCTCACAGATATAAACAACTACAACTCCGCTTCTATTCGTCGTATGCAAATCTGCGACATAGCAATTTGTAGCCTAAAACACGACACATCGTGCCACCTTATACCGATCTGCGACGAACTTGCATAGTTTCGTCAAACATCGGTCGTTTCGAGTGGAAAGCAATCCGGTCGTCAATGGTGATTCATGGCCTGACACATATAAACAACTATAACTCCGCTTCTATTCGTCGTATGCGAATCTGCGACATAGCAATTTGTAGGTTAAAACACGACACATCGACCCACCTTATACCGATCTGCGAAGAACTTGCATAGTTTCGTCAAACATCGATCGTTTCGAGTGGTAGGCATTCTGGCCGTCAATGATGATTCATGATCTCACAGATATAAACAACTACAACTCCGCTTCTATTCGTCGTATGCAAATCTGCGACATAGCAATTTGTAGCCTAAAACACGACACATCGTGCCACCTTATACCGATCTGCGACGAACTTGCATAGTTTCGTCAAACATCGGTCGTTTCGAGTGGAAAGCAATCCGGTCGTCAATGGTGATTCATGGCCTGACACATATAAACAACTATAACTCCGCTTCTATTCGTCGTATGCGAATCTGCGACATAGCAATTTGTAGGTTAAAACACGACACATCGACCCACCTTATACCGATCTGCGAAGAACTTGCATAGTTTCGTCAAACGTCGATCGTTTCGAGTGGAAAGCAATCCAGGCGTCAATGGTGATTCATGGCCTGAAACATATAAACAACTATAACTCCGCTTCTATTCGTCGTATGCGAATCTGCGACACAGCAACTTGTAGCTTAAAACACGGCCCAACGACCCACCTTATACCGATCTGCGACGAACTTGCATAGTTTCGTCAAACATCGATCGTTTCGAGTGGTAGGCATTCCGGCCGTCAATGATGATTCATGACCTCACAGATATAAGCAACTATAACTCCGCTTCTATTCGTCGTATGCAAATCTGTGACATAGCAATTTGTAGCTTAAAGCACGACACATCGACCTACCTTATACCGATCTGCGACGAACTTGCATAGTTTCGTCAAACATCGATCGTTTCGAGTGGTAGGCATTCTGGCCGTCAATGATGATTCATGATCTCACAGATATAAACAACTACAACCCCGCTTCTATTCGTCGTATGCAAATCTGCGACATAGCAATTTGTAGCCTAAAACACGACACATCGTGCCACCTTATACCGATCTGCGACGAACTTGCATAGTTTCGTCAAACATCGATCGTTTCGAGTGGAAGGCAATCCGGCTGTCAATGGTGATTCATGGCCTGGCAGATATAAACAACTATAACTCCACTTCTATTCGTCGTATGCGAATCTCCGACATAGCAATTTGTAGCTTAAAACACGACACATCGACCCATCTTATACCGATCTGCGAAGAACTTGCATAGTTTCGTCAACCGTCGATCGTTCCGAGTGGTAGGCAATCCTGCCGTCAATTGTGATTCATGGCCTCACAGATATAAACAACTATAACTCCGCCTCTATTCGTCGTATGCAAATCTGCGACATAGCAATTTGTAGCTTAAAACACGACACATCGACACACCTTATACCGATCTGCGACGAACTTGCAAAGATTCGTCAAACATCGATCTTTTCGAGTGGTAGGCATTCTGGCCGTCAATGATGATTCATGACCTCACAGATATAAACAACTACAACTCCGCTTCTATTCGTCGTATGCAAATCTGCGACATAGCAATTTGTAGCTTAAAGCACGACACATCGACCCACATTATACCGATCTGCGACGAACTTGCATAGTTCCGTCAAACATCGATCGTTTCGAGTGGTAGGCATTCCGGCCGTCAATGATGATTCATGACCTCACAGATATAAACAACTATAACTCCGCTTCTATTCGTCGTATGCAAATCTGCGACATAGCAATTTGTAGCTTAAAGCACGACACATCGACCTACCTTATACCGATCTGCGACGAACTTGCATAGTTTCGTCAAACATCGATCGTTGCGAGTGGAAGGCAATCCGGCAGTCAATGGTGATTCATGGCCTGACAGATATAAACAACTATAACTCCACTTCTATTCGTCGTATGCGAATCTGCGACATAGCAATTTGTAGCCTAGAACACGACACATCGAGCCACCTTATACCGATCTGCGACGAACTTGCATAGTTTCGTCAAACATCGGTCGTTTCGAGTGGAAAGCAATCCAGGCGTCAATGGTGATTCATGGCCTGAAACATATAAACAACTATAACTCCGCTTCTATTCGTCGTATGCGAATCTGCGACACAGCAACTTGTAGCTTAAAACACGGCCCAACGACCCACCTTATACCGATCTGCGACGAACTTGCATAGTTTCGTCAAACATCGATCGTTTCGAGTGGTAGGCATTCCGGCCGTCAATGATGATTCATGACCTCACAGATATAAGCAACTATAACTCCGCTTCTATTCGTCGTATGCAAATCTGTGACATAGCAATTTGTAGCTTAAAGCACGACACATCGACCTACCTTATACCGATCTGCGACGAACTTGCATAGTTTCGTCAAACATCGATCGTTTCGAGTGGTAGGCATTCTGGCCGTCAATGATGATTCATGATCTCACAGATATAAACAACTACAACCCCGCTTCTATTCGTCGTATGCAAATCTGCGACATAGCAATTTGTAGCCTAAAACACGACACATCGTGCCACCTTATACCGATCTGCGACGAACTTGCATAGTTTCGTCAAACATCGGTCGTTTCGAGTGGAAAGCAATCCGGTCGTCAATGGTGATTCATGGCCTGACACATATAAACAACTATAACTCCGCTTCTATTCGTCGTATGCGAATCTGCGACATAGCAATTTGTAGGTTAAAACACGACACATCGACCCACCTTATACCGATCTGCGAAGAACTTGCATAGTTTCGTCAAACGTCGATCGTTCCGAGTGGTAGGCAATCCTGTCGTCAATGGTGATTCATGGCCTCACAGATATAAACATCGATAACTCCGCTTCTATTCGTCGTATGCGAATCTGCGGCATAGCAATTTGTAGCTTAAAGCACGACACATCGACCCACCTTATACCGATATGCGACGAACTTGCATAGTTTCGTCAAACATCGATCGTTTCGAGTGGTAGGCAATCCGGTCGTCAATGGTGATTCATGGCCTCACAGATATAAACAACTATTACTCCGCTTCTATTCGTCGTATGCAAATCTGCGACATAGCACTTTGTAGCTTAAAACACGACACATCGACCCACCTTATACCGATCTGCGACGAACTTGCATAGTTTCGTCAAACGTCGATCGTTCCGAGTGGTAGGCAATCCTGCCGTCAATGGTGATTCATGGCCTCACAGATAGAAACAACTATAACTCCGCCTCTATTCGTCGAATGCAAATCTGCGACATAGCAATTTGTAGCTTAAAGCACGATACATCGACCCACCTTATACCGATCTGCGACGAACTTGCATAGTTTCGTCAAACATCGATCGTTTCGAGTGGTAGGCATTCTGGCCGTCAATGATGATTCATGACCTCACAGATATAAACAACTACAACTCCGCTTCTATTCGTCGTATGCAAATCTGCGACATAGCAATTTGTAGCTTAAAACACGGCCCAACGACGCACCTTATACCGATCTGCAACGAACTTGCATAGTTTCGTCAAACATCGATCGTTTCGAGTGGTAGGCAATCCCGTCGTCAATGGTGATTAATGGCCTCACAGATATAAACAACTATAACTCCACTTCTATTCGTAGTACGCGAATCTGCGACATAGCAATTTGTAGCTTAAAACACGACACATCGACCCAGCTTATACCGATCTGCGAAGAACTTGCATAGTTTCGTCAAACGTCGATCGTTCCGAGTGGTAGGCAATCCGGCCGTCAATGGTGATTCATGGCCTGACAGATATAAACAACTATAACTCCACTTCTATTCGTCCTATGCGAATCTGCGACATAGCAATTTGTAGCTTAAAACACGACACATCGACCCATCTTATACCGATCTGCGAAGAACTTGCATAGTTTCGTCAACCGTCGATCGTTCCGAGTGGTAGGCAATCCTGCCGTCAATGGTGATTCGTGGCCTCACAGATATAAACAACTATAACTCCGCTTCTATTCGTCGTATGCAAATCTGCGACATAGCAATTTGTAGCTTAAAACACGGCACATCGACCCACCTTATACCGATCTGCGAAGAACTTGCATAGTTTCGGCAAACGTCGGTCGTTCCGAGTGGTAGGCAATCCGGCCGTCGATGGTGATTCATGGCCTCACAGATATAGACAACTATAACTCCGCTTCTATTCGTCGTATGCAAATCTGCGACATAGCAATTTGTAGCTTAAAGCACTACACATCGACCCACCTTATACCGATATGAGACGAACTTGCATAGTTTCGCCAAGCGTCGATCGTTCCGAGTGGTAAGCAATCCGGTCGTCAATGGTGATTCATGGCCTCACAGATATAAACATCGATAACTTCGCTTCTATTCGTCGTATGCGAATCTGCGACATAGCAAGTTGTAGCTTAAAACACGGCCCAACGACCCACCTTATACCGATCTGCGACGAACTTGCATAGTTTCGGCAAACGTCGGTCGTTCCGAGTGGTAGGCAATCCGGCCGTCAATGGTGATTCATGGCCTGACAGATACAAACAACTATAACTCCGCTTCTATTCGTCGTACGCAAATCTGCGAAATAGCAATTTGTAGCTTAAAACACGACACATCGACCCATCTTATACCGATCTGCGAAGAATTTGCATAGTTTCGTCAAACGTTGATCGTTCCGAGTGGTAGGCAATCCGGCCCTCAATGGTGGTTCATGGCCTGACAGATATAAACAACTATAACTCCGCTTCTATTCGTCGCACGCAAATATGCGACACAGCAATTTGTAGCCTAAAACACGACACATCGAGCCACCTTATACCGATCTGCGACGAACTTGCATAGTTTCGTCAAACGTCGATCGTTCCGAGTGGTAGGCAATCCTGTCGTCAATGGTTATTAATGGCCACACTGATATAAACATCGATAACTCCGCTTCTATTGGTCGTATGCGAATCTGCGACATAGCAACTTGTATCTTAAAACACGGCCCAACGACCCACCTTATACCGATCTGCGACGAACTTGCATAGTTTCGTCAAACATCGATCGTTTCGAGTGGTAGACAATCCGGCCGTCAATGGTGATTCACGGCCTGACAGATATAAACAACTATAACTCCGCTTCTATTCGTCGTATGCAAATCTGCGACATAGCAATTTGTAGCTTAAAACACGGCACATCGACCCACCTTATACCGATCTGCGAGGAACTTGCATAGTTTCGGCAAACGTCGATCGTTCCGAGTGGTAGGCAATCCGGCCGTCAATGGTGATTCACGGCCTGACAGATATAAACAACTATAACTCCGCTTCTATTCGTCGTATGCTAATCTGCGACATAGCAATTTGTAGCTTAAAACACGGCACATCGACCCACCTTATACCGATCTGCGAAGAACTTGCATAGTTTCGGCAAACGTCGGTAGTTCCGAGTGGTAGGCAATCCGGCCGTCAATGATGATTCATGACCTCACAGATATAAACAACTATAACTCCGCTTCTATTCGTCGTATGAAAATCTGCGACATAGAAATTTGTAGCTTAAAGCACGACACATCGACCCACCTTATACCGATATGAGACGAACTTGCATAGTTTCGCCAAGCGTCGATCGTTCCGAGTGGTAGGCAATCCGGTCGTCAATGGTGATTCATGGCCTCACAGATATAAACATCGATAACTTCGCTTCTATTCGTCGTATGCGAATCTGCGACATAGCAAGTTGTAGCTTAAAACACGGCCCAACGACCCACCTTATACCGATCTGCGACGAACTTGCATAGTTTCGGCAAACGTCGGTCGTTCCGAGTGGTAGGCAATCCGGCCGTCAATGGTGATTCATGGCCTGACAGATACAAACAACTATAACTCCGCTTCTATTCGTCGTACGCAAATCTGCGACATAGCAATTTGTAGCTTAAAACACGACACATCGACCCATCTTATACCGATCTGCGAAGAACTTGCATAGTTTCGTCAAACGTCGATCGTTCCGAGTGGTAGGCAATCCTGCCGTCAATGGTGATTCATGGCCTCACAAAAATAAACAACTATAACTCCGCCTCTATTCGTCGTATGCAAATCTGCGACATAGCAGGTTGTAGCTTAAAACACAACACATAGACCCACCTTATACCGATCTGCGAAGAACTTGCATAGTTTCGGCAAACGTCGATCGTTCCGAGTGGTAGGCAATCCGGCCGTCAATGGTGATTCACGGCCTGACAGATACAAACAACTATAACTCCGCTTCTATTCGTCGTACGCAAATCTGCGACATAGCAATTTGTAGCTTAAAACACGACACATCGACCCATCTTATACCGATCTGCGAAGAACTTGCATAGTTTCGTCAAACGTCGATCGTTCCGAGTGGTAGGCAATCCTGCCGTCAATGGTGATTCATGGCCTCACAGATATAAACAACTATAACTCCGCCTCTATTCGTCGTATGCAAATCTGCGACATAGCAATTTGTAGCTTAAAGCACGACACATCGAGCCACCTTATACCGATCTGCGACGAACTTGCATAGTTTCGTCAAACGTCGATCGTTCCGAGTGGTAGGCAATCCTGTCGTCAATGGTGATTAATGGCCTCACAGATATAAACATCGATAACTCCGCTTCTATTCGTCGTACGCAAATCTGCGACATAGCAATTTGTAGCCAAAAGCACAACATATCGAGCAACCTTATACCGATCTGCGAAGAACTTGCATAGTTTCGTCAAACGTCGATCGTTCCGAGTGGTAGGCAATCCGGCCGTCGATGGTGATTCATGGCCTCACAGATATAAACATCGATAACTCCGCTTCTATTCGTCGTACGCAAATCTGCGACATAGCAATTTGTAGCCTAAAACACGATACATCGACCCACCTTATACCGATCTGCGACGAACTTGCATAGTTTCGTCAAACATCGATTGTTTCGAGTGGAAGGCAATCCGGCCGTCAATGGTGATTCATGGCCTGACAGATATAAACAACTATAACTCCACTTCTATTCGTAGTATGCGAATCTGCGACATAGCAATTTGTAGCTTAAAACACGACACATCGACCCATCTTATACCAAACTGCGAAGAACTTGCATAGTTTCGTCAAACCTCGATCGTTCCGAGTGGTAGGCAATCCTGCCGTCAATGGTGATTCATGGCCTCACAGATATAAACAATTATAACTCCGCCTCTATTCGTCGTATGCAAATCTGCGACATAGCAATTTGTAGCTTAAAACACGACACATCGACCCATCTTATACCGATCTGCGAAGAACTTGCATAGTTTCGTCAAACGTCGATCGTTCCGAGTGGTAGGCAATCCTGCAGTCAATGGTGATTCATGGCCTCACAGATATAAACAACTATAACTCCGCCTCTATTCGTCGTACGCAAATCTGCGACATACCAATTTGTAGCCTAAAACACGACACATCGAGCCACCTTATACCGATCTGCGAAGAACTTGCATAGTTTCGTCAAACGTCGATCGTTCCGAGTGGTAGGCAATCCGGCTGTCGATGGTGATTCATGGCCTCACAGATATAAACATCGATAACTCCGCTTCTATTCCTCGTATGCGAATCTGCGGCATAGCAATTTGTAGCTTAAAACACGGTCCAACGACCCACCTTATACCGATCTGCAACGAACTTGCATAGTTTCGGCAAACGTCGGTCGTTCCGAGTGGTAGGCAATCCGGCCGTCAATGGTGATTCATGGCCTGACGGATATAAGCAACTATAACTCCACTTCTATTCGTCGTATGCGAATCTGCGACATAGCAATTTGTAGCTTAAAACACGACACATCGACCCATCTTATACCGATCTGCGAAGAACTTGCATAGTTTCGTCAAACGTCGATCGTTCCGAGTGGTAGGCAATCCTGCCGTCAATGGTGATTCATGGCCTGACCGATATAAACAACTATAACTGCGCTTCTATTCGTCGTACGCAAATCTGCGACATAGCAATTTGTAGCCTAAAACACGACACATCGAGCCACCTTATACCGATCTGCGACGAACTTGCATAGTTTCGGCAAACGTCGGTCGTTCCGAGTGGTAGGCAATTCGGCCGTCAATGGTGATTCATGGCCTGACAGATATAAACAACTATATCTCCGCTTCTATTCGTCGTACGCAAATCTGCGACATAGCAATTTGTAGCCTAAAACACGACACATCGAGCCACCTTATACCGATCTGCGACGAACTTGCATAGTTTCGTCAAACGTCGATCGTTCCGAGTGGTAGGCAATCCTGTCGTCAATGGTGATTAATGGCCTCACAGATATAAACATCGATAAATCCGCTTCTATTCGTCGTATGCGAATCTGCGACACAGCAACTTGTAGCTTCAAAAACGGCCCAACGACCCACCTTATACCGATCTGCGACGAACTTGCATAGTTTCGTCAAACATCGATCGTTTCGAGTGGAAGGCAATCCGGCCGTCAATGGTGATTCATGGCCTGACAGATATAAACAACTATAACTCCGCTTCTATTCGTCGTATGCCAATCTGCGACATAGCAATTTGTAGCTTAAAGCACGATACATCGACCCACCTTATACCGATCTGCGACGAACTTGCATAGTTTCGTCAAACATCGATCGTTTCGAGTGGTAGGCATTCTGGCCGTCAATGATGATTCATGACCTCACAGATATAAACAACTACAACTCCGCTTCTATTCGTCGTATGCAAATCTGCGACATAGCAATTTGTAGCTTAAAACACGGCCCAACGACGCACCTTATACCGATCTGCAACGAACTTGCATAGTTTCGTCAAACATCGATCGTTTCGAGTGGTAGGCAATCCGGTCGTCAATGGTGATTAATGGCCTCACAGATATAAACAACTATAACTCCACTTCTATTCGTAGTACGCGAATCTGCGACATAGCAATTTGTAGCTTAAAACACGACACATCGACCCAGCTTATACCGATCTGCGAAGAACTTGCATAGTTTCGTCAAACGTCGATCGTTCCGAGTGGTAGGCAATCCGGCCGTCAATGGTGATTCATGGCCTGACAGATAAAAACAACTATAACTCCACTTCTATTCGTCCTATGCGAATCTGCGACATAGCAATTTGTAGCTTAAAACACGACACATCGACCCATCTTATACCGATCTGCGAAGAACTTGCATAGTTTCGTCAACCGTCGATCGTTCCGAGTGGTAGGCAATCCTGCCGTCAATGGTGATTCATGGCCTCACAGATATAAACAACTATAACTGCGCCTCTATTCGTCGTATGCAAATCTGCGACATAGCAATTTGTAGCTTAAAGCACGACACATCGAGCCACCTTATACCGATCTGCGACGAACTTGCATAGTTTCGTCAAACGTCGATCGTTCCGAGTGGTAGGCAATCCTGTCGTCAATGGTGATTAATGGCCTCACAGATATAAACATCGATAACTCCGCTTCTATTCGTCGTACGCAAATCTGCGACATAGCAATTTGTAGCCAAAAGCACAACACATCGAGCAACCTTATACCGATCTGCGAAGAACTTGCATAGTTTCGTCAAACGTCGATCGTTCCGAGTGGTAGGCAATCCGGCCGTCGATGGTGATTCATGGCCTCACAGATATAAACATCGATAACTCCGCTTCTAATCGTCGTATGCGAATCTGCGGCATAGCAATTTGTAGCTTAAAGCACGACACATCGACCCACCTTATACCGATCTGCGACGAACTTGCATAGTTTCGTCAAACATCGATCGTTTCGAGTGGTAGGCATTCGGGCCGTCAATGATGATTCATGACCTCACAGATATAAACAACTACAACTCCGCTTCTATTCGTCGTATGCAAATCTGCGACATAGCAATTTGTAGCCTAGAACACGACACATCGAGCCACCTTATACCGATCTGCGACGAACTTGCATAGTTTCGTCAAACATCGGTCGTTTCGAGTGGAAAGCAATCCAGGCGTCAATGGTGATTCACGGCCTGACAGATATAAACAACTATAACTCCGCTTCTATTCGTCGTATGCAAATCTGCGACATAGCAATTTGTAGCTTAAAACACGGCACATCGACCCACCTTATACCGATCTGCGAAGAACATGCAGAGTTTCGGCAAACGTCGATCGTTCCGAGTGGTAGGCAATCCGGCCGTCAATGGTGATTCATGGCCTGACAGATATAAACAACTATAACTCCGCTTCTATCCGTCGTACGCAAATCTGCGACATAGCAATTTGTAGCCTAAAACACGACACATCGAGCCACCTTATACCGATCTGCGAAGAACTTGCATAGTTTCGTCAAACGTCGATCGTTCCGAGTGGTAGGCAATCCGGCCGTTGGTGGTGATTCATGGCCTCACAGATATAAACATCGATAACTCCGCTTCTAATCGTCGTATGCGAATCTGCGGCATAGCAATTTGTAGCTTAAAGCACGACACATCGACCCACCTTATACCGATCTGCGACGAACTTGCATAGTTTCGTCAAACATCGATCGTTTCGAGTGGTAGGCATTCCGGCCGTCAATGATGATTCATGACCTCACAGATATAAGCAACTATAACTCCGCTTCTATTCGTCGTATGCAAATCTGTGACATAGCAATTTGTAGCTTAAAGCACGACACATCGACCTACCTTATACCGATCTGCGACGAACTTGCATAGTTTCGTCAAACATCGATCGTTTCGAGTGGTAGGCATTCTGGCCGTCAATGATGATTCATGATCTCACAGATATAAACAACTACAACTCCGCTTCTATTCGTCGTATGCAAATCTGCGACATAGCAATTTGTAGCCTAAAACACGACACATCGAGCCACCTTATACCGATCTGCGACGAACTTGCATAGTTTCGTCAAACATCGGTCGTTTCGAGTGGAAAGCAATCCGGTCGTCAATGGTGATTCATGGCCTGACACATATAAACAACTATAACTCCGCTTCTATTCGTCGTATGCGAATCTGCGACATAGCAATTTGTAGGTTAAAACACGACACATCGACCCACCTTATACCGATCTGCGAAGAACTTGCATAGTTTCGTCAAACGTCGATCGTTCCGAGTGGTAGGCAATCCTGTCGTCAATGGTGATTCATGGCCTCACAGATATAAACATCGATAACTCCGCTTCTATTCGTCGTTTGCGAATCTGCGGCATAGCAATTTGTAGCGTAAAGCACGACACATCGTCCCACCTTATACCGATATGCGACGAACTTGCATAGTTTCGTCAAACATCGATCGTTTCGAGTGGTAGGCATTCCGGCCGTCAGTGATGATTCATGACCTCACAGATATAAACAACTATAACTCCGCTTCTATTCGTCGTATGCAAATCTGCGACATAGCAATTTGTAGCTTAAAGCACGACACATCGACCCACCTTATACCGATCTGCGACGAACTTGCATAGTTTCGTCAAACATTGATCGTTTCGAGTGGTAGGCATTCTGGCCGTCAATGATGATTCATGACCTCACAGATATAAACAACTACAACTCCGCTTCTATTCGTCGTATGCAAATCTGCGACACAGCAATTTGTAGGTTAAAACACGGCCCAACGACCCACCTTATACCGATCTGCGACGAACTTGCATAGTTTCGTCAAACATCGATCGTTTCGAGTGGAAGGCAATCCGGCCGTTAATGGTGATTCGTGGCCTGACAGATATAAACAACTATAACTCCACTTCTATTCGTCGTATGCGAATCTCCGACATAGCAATTTGTAGCTTAAAACACGACACATCGACCCATCTTATACCGATCTGCGAAGAACTTGCATAGTTTCGTCAACCGTCGATCGTTCCGAGTGGTAGGCAATCCTGTCGTCAATGGTGATTAATGGCCTCACAGATATAAACAACTATAACTCCACTTCTATTCGTCGTATGCGAATCTGCGACACAGCAATTTGTAGGTTATAACACGACACATCGACCCACCTTATACCGATCGGCGACGAACTTGCATAGTTTCGTCAAACATCGATCGTTTCGAGTGGAAGGCAATCCGGCCGTCAGTGGTGATTCATGACCTCACAGATATAAACAACTACAACTCCGCTTCTATTCGTCGTATGCAAATCTGCGACATAGCAATTTGTAGCTTAAAGCACGACACATCGACCCACCTTATACCGATCTGCGACGAACTTGCATAGTTCCGTCAAACATCGATCGTTTCGAGTGGTAGGCATTCCGGCCGTCAATGATGATTCATGACCTCACAGATATAAACAACTATAACTCCGCTTCTATTCGTCGTATGCAAATCTGCGACATAGCAATTTGTAGCTTAAAGCACGACACATCGACCTACCTTATACCGATCTGCGACGAACTTGCATAGTTTCGTCAAACATCGATCGTTTCGAGTGGAAGGCAATCCGGCAGTCAATGGTGATTCATGGCCTGACAGATATAAACAACTATAACTCCACTTCTATTCGTCGTATGCGAATCTGCGACATAGCAATTTGTAGCCTAGAACACGACACATCGAGCCATTTTATACCGATCTGCGACGAACTTGCATAGTTTCGTCAAACATCGGTCGTTTCGAGTGGAAAGCAATCCAGGCGTCAATGGTGATTCATGGCCTGAAACATATAAACAACTATAACTCCGCTTCTATTCGTCGTATGCGAATCTGCGACACAGCAAATTGTAGCTTAAAACACGGCCCAACGACCCACCTTATACCGATCTGCGACGAACTTGCATAGTTTCGTCAAACATCGATCGTTTCGAGTGGTAGGCATTCCGGCCGTCAATGATGATTCATGACCTCACAGATATAAGCAACTATAACTCCGCTTCTATTCGTCGTATGCAAATCTGTGACATAGCAATTTGTAGCTTAAAGCACGACACATCGACCTACCTTATACCGATCTGCGACGAACTTGCATAGTTTCGTCAAACATCGATCGTTTCGAGTGGTAGGCATTCTGGCCGTCAATGATGATTCATGATCTCACAGATATAAACAACTACAACTCCGCTTCTATTCGTCGTATGCAAATCTGCGACATAGCAATTTGTAGCCTAAAACACGACACATCGTGCCACCTTATACCGATCTGCGACGAACTTGCATAGTTTCGTCAAACATCGGTCGTTTCGAGTGGAAAGCAATCCGGTCGTCAATGGTGATTCATGGCCTGACACATATAAACAACTATAACTCCGCTTCTATTAGTCGTATGCGAATCTGCGACATAGCAATTTGTAGGTTAAAACACGACACATCGACCCACCTTATACCGATCTGCGAAGAACTTGCATAGTTTCGTCAAACATCGATCGTTTCGAGTGGTAGGCATTCTGGCCGTCAATGATGATTCATGATCTCACAGATATAAACAACTACAACTCCGCTTCTATTCGTCGTATGCAAATCTGCGACATAGCAATTTGTAGCCTAAAACACGACACATCGTGCCACCTTATACCGATCTGCGACGAACTTGCATAGTTTCGTCAAACATCGGTCGTTTCGAGTGGAAAGCAATCCGGTCGTCAATGGTGATTCATGGCCTGACACATATAAACAACTATAACTCCGCTTCTATTCGTCGAATGCGAATCTGCGACATAGCAATTTGTAGGTTAAAACACGACACATCGACCCACCTTATACCGATCTGCGAAGAACTTGCATAGTTTCGTCAAACGTCGATCGTTCCGAGTGGTAGGCAATCCTGTCGTCAATGGTGATTCATGGCCTCACAGATATAAACATCGATAACTCCGCTTCTATTCGTCGTATGCGAATCTGCGACATAGCAATTTGTAGCTTAAAGCACGACACATCGACCCACCTTATACCGATATGCGACGAACTTGCATAGTTTCGTCAAACATCGATCGTTTCGAGTGGTAGGCATTCCGGCCGTCAATGATGATTCATGACCTCACAGATATAAACAACTATAACTCCGCTTCTATTCGTCGTATGCAAATCTCGGACATAGCACTTTGTAGCTTAAAGCACGACACATCGACCCACCTTATACCGATCTGCGACGAACTTGCATAGTTTCGTCAAACATCGATCGTTTCGAGTGGTAGGCATTCTGGCCGTCAATGATGATTCATGACCTCACAGATATAAACAACTACAACTCCGCTTCTATTCGTCGTATGCAAATCTGCGACACAGCAATTTGTAGGTTAAAACACGGCCCAACGACCCACCTTATATCGATCTGCGACGAACTTGCAAAGTTTCGTCAAACATCGATCGTTTCGAGTGGAAGGCAATCCGGCTGTCAATGGTGATTCATGGCCTGGCAGATATAAACAACTATAACTCCACTTCTATTCGTCGTATGCGAATCTCCGACATAGCAATTTGTAGCTTAAAACACGACACATCGACCCATCTTATACCGATCTGCGAAGAACTTGCATAGTTTCGTCAACCGTCGATCGTTCCGAGTGGTAGGCAATCCTGCCGTCAATTGTGATTCATGGCCTCACAGATATAAACAACTATAACTCCGCCTCTATTCGTCGTATGCAAATCTGCGACATAGCAATTTGTAGCTTAAAACACGACACATCGACCCACCTTATACCGATCTGCGACGAACTTGCAAAGTTTCGTCAAACATCGATCTTTTCGAGTGGTAGGCATTCTGGCCGTCAATGATGATTCATGACCTCACAGATATAAACAACTACAACTCCGCTTCTATTCGTCGTATGCAAATCTGCGACATAGCAATTTGTAGCTTAAAGCACGACACATCGACCCACATTATACCGATCTGCGACGAACTTGCATAGTTCCGTCAAACATCGATCGTTTCGAGTGGTAGGCATTCCGGCCGTCAATGATGATTCATGACCTCACAGATATAAACAACTATAACTCCGCTTCTATTCGTCGTATGCAAATCTGCGACATAGCAATTTGTAGCTTAAAGCACGACACATCGACCTACCTTATACCGATCTGCGACGAACTTGCATAGTTTCGTCAAACATCGATCGTTGCGAGTGGAAGGCAATCAGGCAGTCAATGGTGATTCATGGCCTGACAGATATAAACAACTATAACTCCACTTCTATTCGTCGTATGCGAATCTGCGACATAGCAATTTGTAGCCTAGAACACGACACATCGAGCCACCTTATACCGATCTGCGACGAATTTGCATAGTTTCGTCAAACATCGGTCGTTTCGAGTGGAAAGCAATCCAGGCGTCAATGGTGATTCATGGCCTGAAACATATAAACAACTATAACTCCGCTTCTATTCGTCGTATGCGAATCTGCGACACAGCAACTTGTAGCTTAAAACACGGCCCAACGACCCACCTTATACCGATCTGCGACGAACTTGCATAGTTTCGTCAAACATCGATCGTTTCGAGTGGTAGGCATTCCGGCCGTCAATGATGATTCATGACCTCACAGATATAAGCAACTATAACTCCGCTTCTATTCGTCGTATGCAAATCTGTGACATAGCAATTTGTAGCTTAAAGCACGACACATCGACCTACCTTATACCGATCTGCGACGAACTTGCATAGTTTCGTCAAACATCGATCGTTTCGAGTGGTAGGCATTCTGGCCGTCAATGATGATTCATGATCTCACAGATATAAACAACTACAACTCCGCTTCTATTCGTCGTATGCAAATCTGCGACATAGCAATTTGTAGCCTAAAACACGACACATCGTGCCACCTTATACCGATCTGCGACGAACTTGCATAGTTTCGTCAAACATCGGTCGTTTCGAGTGGAAAGCAATCCGGTCGTCAATGGTGATTCATGGCGTGACACATATAAACAACTATAACTCCGCTTCTATTCGTCGTATGCGAATCTGCGACATAGCAATTTGTAGGTTAAAACACGACACATCGACCCACCTTATACCGATCTGCGAAGAACTTGCATAGTTTCGTCAAACGTCGATCGTTCCGAGTGGTAGGCAATCCTGTCGTCAATGGTGATTCATGGCCTCACAGATATAAACATCGATAACTCCGCTTCTATTCGTCGTATGCGAATCTGCGGCATAGCAATTTGTAGCTTAAAGCACGACACATCGACCCACCTTATACCGATATGCGACGAACTTGCATAGTTTCGTCAAACATCGATCGTTTCGAGTGGTAGGCAATCCGGTCGTCAATGGTGATTCATGGCCTCACAGATATAAACAACTATTACTCCGCTTCTATTCGTCGTATGCAAATCTGCGACATAGCACTTTGTAACTTAAAACACGACACATCGACCCACCTTATACCGATCTGCGACGAACTTGCATAGTTTCGTCAAACATCGATCGTTTCGAGTGGTAGGCATTCCGGCCGTCAATGAGGATTCATGTCCTCACAGATATAAACAACTATAACTCCGCTTCTATTCGTCGTACGCAAATCTGCGACATAGCAATTTGTAGCCTAAAACACGACACATCGAGCCACCTTATACCGATCTGCGACGAACTTGCATAGTTTCGGCAAATGTCGATCGTTCCGAGTGGTAGGCAATCCGGTCGTCAATGGTGATTCATGGCCTCACAGATATAAACATCGATAACTCCGCTTCTATTCGTCGTACGCAAATCTGCGACATAGCAATTTGTAGCCTAAAACACGACACATCGACCCACCTTATACCGATCTGCGACGAACTTGTATAGTTTCGTCAAACATCGATTGTTTCGAGTGGAAGGCAATCCGGCCGTCAATGGTGATTCATGGCCTGACAGATATAAACAACTATAACTCCACTTCTATTCGTAGTATGCGAATCTGCGACATAGCAATTTGTAGCTTAAAACACGACACATCGACCCATCTTATACCAAACTGCGAAGAACTTGCATAGTTTCGTCAAACCTCGATCGTTCCGAGTGGTAGGCAATCCTGCCGTCAATGGTGATTCATGGCCTCACAGATATAAACAATTATAACTCCGCCTCTATTCGTCGTATGCAAATCTGCGACATAGCAATTTGTAGCTTAAAACACGACACATCGACCCATCTTATACCGATCTGCGAAGAACTTGCATAGTTTCGTCAAACGTCGATCGTTCCGAGTGGTAGGCAATCCTGCCGTCAATGGTGATTCATGGCCTCACAGATATAAACAACTATAACTCCGCCTCTATTCGTCGTACGCAAATCTGCGACATAGCAATTTGTAGCCTAAAACACGACACATCGAGCCACCTTATACCGATCTGCGAAGAACTTGCATAGTTTCGTCAAACGTCGATCGTTCCGAGTGGTAGGCAATCCGGCTGTCGATGGTGATTCATGGCCTCACAGATATAAACATCGATAACTCCGCTTCTATTCCTCGTATGCGAATCTGCGGCATAGCAATTTGTAGCTTAAAACGCGGCCCAACGACCCACCTTATACCGATCTGCAACGAACTTGCATAGTTTCGGCAAACGTCGGTCGTTCCGAGTGGTAGGCAATCCGGCCGTCAATGGTGATTCATGGCCTGATGGATATAAGCAACTATAACTCCACTTCTATTCGTCGTATGCGAATCTGCGACATAGCAATTTGTAGCTTAAAACACGACACATCGACCCATCTTATACCGATCTGCGAAGAACTTGCATAGTTTCGTCAAACGTCGATCGTTCCGAGTGGTAGGCAATCCTGCCGTCAATGGTGATTCATGGCCTGACCGATATAAACAACTATAACTGCGCTTCTATTCGTCGTACGCAAATCTGCGACACAGCAATTTGTAGCCTAAAACACGACACATCGAGCCACCTTATACCGATCTGCGACGAACTTGCATAGTTTCGGCAAACGTCGGTCGTTCCGAGTGGTAGGCAATTCGGCCGTCAATGGTGATTCATGGCCTGACAGATATAAACAACTATATCTCCGCTTCTATTCGTCGTACGCAAATCTGCGACATAGCAATTTGTAGCCTAAAACACGACACATCGAGCCACCTTATACCGATCTGCGACGAACTTGCATAGTTTCGTCAAACGTCGATCGTTCCGAGTGGTAGGCAATCCTGTCGTCAATGGTGATTAATGGCCTCACAGATATAAACATCGATAAATCCGCTTCTATTCATCGTATGCGAATCTGCGACACAGCAACTTGTAGCTTCAAAAACGGCCCAACGACCCACCTTATACCGATCTGCGACGAACTTGCATAGTTTCGTCAAACATCGATCGTTTCGAGTGGAAGGCAATCCGGCCGTCAATGGTGATTCATGGCCTGACAGATATAAACAACTATAACTCCGCTTCTATTCGTCGTATGCCAATCTGCGACATAGCAATTTGTAGCTTAAAGCACGATACATCGACCCACCTTATACCGATCTGCGACGAACTTGCATAGTTTCGTCAAACATCGATCGTTTCGAGTGGTAGGCATTCTGGCCGTCAATGATGATTCATGACCTCACAGATATAAACAACTACAACTCCGCTTCTATTCGTCGTATGCAAATCTGCGACATAGCAATTTGTAGTTTAAAACACGGCCCAACGACGCACCTTATACCGATCTGCAACGAATTTGCATAGTTTCGTCAAACATCGATCGTTTCGAGTGGTAGGCAATCCGGTCGTCAATGGTGATTAATGGCCTCACAGATATAAACAACTATAACTCCACTTCTATTCGTAGTACGCGAATCTGCGACATAGCAATTTGTAGCTTAAAACACGACACATCGACCCAGCTTATACCGATCTGCGAAGAACTTGCATAGTTTCGTCAAACGTCGATCGTTCCGAGTGGTAGGCAATCCGGCCGTCAATGGTGATTCATGGCCTGACAGATAAAAACAACTATAACTCCGCCTCTATTCGTCGTATGCAAATCTGCGACATAGCAATTTGTAGCTTAAAGCACGACACATCGAGCCACCTTATACCGATCTGCGACGAACTTGCATAGTTTCGTCAAACGTCGATCGTTCCGAGGGGTAGGCAATCCTGTCGTCAATGGTGATTAATGGCCTCACAGATATAAACATCGATAACTCCGCTTCTATTCGTCGTACGCAAATCTGCGACATAGCAATTTGTAGCCTAAAACACAACGCATCGAGCAACCTTATACCGATCTGCGAAGAACTTGCATAGTTTCGTCAAACGTCGATCGTTCCGAGTGGTAGGCAATCCGGCCGTCGATGGTGATTCATGGCCTCACAGATATAAACATCGATAACTCCGCTTCTAATCGTCGTATGCGAATCTGCGGCATAGCAATTTGTAGCTTAAAGCACGACACATCGACCCACCTTATACCGATCTGCGACGAACTTGCATAGTTTCGTCAAACATCGATCGTTTCGAGTGGTAGGCATTCGGGCCGTCAATGATGATTCATGACCTCACAGATATAAACAACTACAACTCCGCTTCTATTCGTCGGATGCAAATCTGCGACATAGCAATTTGTAGCCTAGAACACGACACATCGAGCCACCTTATACCGATCTGCGACGAACTTGCATAGTTTCGTCAAACATCGGTCGTTTCGAGTGGAAAGCAATCCAGGCGTCAATGGTGATTCACGGCCTGACAGATATAAACAACTATAACTCCGCTTCTATTCGTCGTATGCAAATCTGCGACATAGCAATTTGTAGCTTAAAACACGGCACATCGACCCACCTTATACCGATCTGCGAAGAACATGCAGAGTTTCGGCAAACGTCGATCGTTCCGAGTGGTAGGCAATCCGGCCGTCAATGGTGATTCATGGCCTGACAGATATAAACAACTATAACTCCGCTTCTATTCGTCGTACGCAAATCTGCGACATAGCAATTTGTAGCCTAAAACACGACACATCGAGCCACCTTATACCGATCTGCGAAGAACTTGCATAGTTTCGTCAAACGTCGATCGTTCCGAGTGGTAGGCAATCCGGCCGTCGGTGGTGATTCATGGCCTCACAGATATAAACATCGATAACTCCGCTTCTAATCGTCGTATGCGAATCTGCGGCATAGCAATTTGTAGCTTAAAGCACGACACATCGACCCACCTTATACCGATCTGCGACGAACTTGCATAGTTTCGTCAAACATCGATCG
Source organism: Anoplius nigerrimus (assembly GCA_914767735.1). NCBI lineage: Eukaryota > Metazoa > Arthropoda > Insecta > Hymenoptera > Pompilidae > Anoplius > Anoplius nigerrimus. The sequence continues at coordinate 146,244 of CAJZBX010000220.1, forward strand.
TTTCGAGTGGTAGGCATTCCGGCCGTCAATGATGATTCATGACCTCACAGATATAAGCAACTATAACTCCGCTTCTATTCGTCGTATGCAAATCTGTGACATAGCAATTTGTAGCTTAAAGCACGACACATCGACCTACCTTATACCGATCTGCGACGAACTTGCATAGTTTCGTCAAACATCGATCGTTTCGAGTGGTAGGCATTCTGGCCGTCAATGATGATTCATGATCTCACAGATATAAACAACTACAACTCCGCTTCTATTCGTCGTATGCAAATCTGCGACATAGCAATTTGTAGCCTAAAACACGACACATCGAGCCACCTTATACCGATCTGCGACGAACTTGCATAGTTTCGTCAAACATCGGTCGTTTCGAGTGGAAAGCAATCCGGTCGTCAATGGTGATTCATGGCCTGACACATATAAACAACTATAACTCCGCTTCTATTCGTCGTATGCGAATCTGCGACATAGCAATTTGTAGGTTAAAACACGACACATCGACCCACCTTATACCGATCTGCGAAGAACTTGCATAGTTTCGTCAAACGTCGATCGTTCCGAGTGGTAGGCAATCCTGTCGTCAATGGTGATTCATGGCCTCACAGATATAAACATCGATAACTCCGCTTCTATTCGTCGTATGCAAATCTGCGACATAGCAATTTGTAGCTTAAAGCACGACACATCGACCCACCTTATACCGATCTGCGACGGACTTGCATAGTTTCGTCAAACATTGATCGTTTCGAGTGGTAGGCATTCTGGCCGTCAATGATGATTCATGACCTCACAGATATAAACAACTACAACTCCGCTTCTATTCGTCGTATGCAAATCTGCGACACAGCAATTTGTAGGTTAAAACACGGCCCAACGACCCACCTTATACCGATCTGCGACGAACTTGCATAGTTTCGTCAAACATCGATCGTTTCGAGTGGTAGGCATTCTGGCCGTCAATGATGATTCATGATCTCACAGATATAAACAACTACAACCCCGCTTCTATTCGTCGTATGCGAATCTCCGACATAGCAATTTGTAGCCTAAAACACGACACATCGTGCCACCTTATACCGATCTGCGACGAACTTGCATAGTTTCGTCAAACATCGATCGTTTCGAGTGGAAGGCAATCCGGCTGTCAATGGTGATTCATGGCCTGGCAGATATAAACAACTATAACTCCACTTCTATTCGTCGTATGCGAATCTCCGACATAGCAATTTGTAGCTTAAAACACGACACATCGACCCATCTTATACCGATCTGCGAAGAACTTGCATAGTTTCGTCAACCGTCGATCGTTCCGAGTGGTAGGCAATCCTGCCGTCAATTGTGATTCATGGCCTCACAGATATAAACAACTATAACTCCGCCTCTATTCGTCGTATGCAAATCTGCGACATAGCAATTTGTAGCTTAAAACACGACACATCGACACACCTTATACCGATCTGCGACGAACTTGCAAAGATTCGTCAAACATCGATCTTTTCGAGTGGTAGGCATTCTGGCCGTCAATGATGATTCATGACCTCACAGATATAAACAACTACAACTCCGCTTCTATTCGTCGTATGCAAATCTGCGACATAGCAATTTGTAGCTTAAAGCACGACACATCGACCCACATTATACCGATCTGCGACGAACTTGCATAGTTCCGTCAAACATCGATCGTTTCGAGTGGTAGGCATTCCGGCCGTCAATGATGATTCATGACCTCACAGATATAAACAACTATAACTCCGCTTCTATTCGTCGTATGCAAATCTGCGACATAGCAATTTGTAGCTTAAAGCACGACACATCGACCTACCTTATACCGATCTGCGACGAACTTGCATAGTTTCGTCAAACATCGATCGTTGCGAGTGGAAGGCAATCCGGCAGTCAATGGTGATTCATGGCCTGACAGATATAAACAACTATAACTCCACTTCTATTCGTCGTATGCGAATCTGCGACATAGCAATTTGTAGCCTAGAACACGACACATCGAGCCACCTTATACCGATCTGCGACGAACTTGCATAGTTTCGTCAAACATCGGTCGTTTCGAGTGGAAAGCAATCCAGGCGTCAATGGTGATTCATGGCCTGAAACATATAAACAACTATAACTCCGCTTCTATTCGTCGTATGCGAATCTGCGACACAGCAACTTGTAGCTTAAAACACGGCCCAACGACCCACCTTATACCGATCTGCGACGAACTTGCATAGTTTCGTCAAACATCGATCGTTTCGAGTGGTAGGCATTCCGGCCGTCAATGATGATTCATGACCTCACAGATATAAGCAACTATAACTCCGCTTCTATTCGTCGTATGCAAATCTGTGACATAGCAATTTGTAGCTTAAAGCACGACACATCGACCTACCTTATACCGATCTGCGACGAACTTGCATAGTTTCGTCAAACATCGATCGTTTCGAGTGGTAGGCATTCTGGCCGTCAATGATGATTCATGATCTCACAGATATAAACAACTACAACCCCGCTTCTATTCGTCGTATGCAAATCTGCGACATAGCAATTTGTAGCCTAAAACACGACACATCGTGCCACCTTATACCGATCTGCGACGAACTTGCATAGTTTCGTCAAACATCGGTCGTTTCGAGTGGAAAGCAATCCGGTCGTCAATGGTGATTCATGGCCTGACACATATAAACAACTATAACTCCGCTTCTATTCGTCGTATGCGAATCTGCGACATAGCAATTTGTAGGTTAAAACACGACACATCGACCCACCTTATACCGATCTGCGAAGAACTTGCATAGTTTCGTCAAACGTCGATCGTTCCGAGTGGTAGGCAATCCTGTCGTCAATGGTGATTCATGGCCTCACAGATATAAACATCGATAACTCCGCTTCTATTCGTCGTATGCGAATCTGCGGCATAGCAATTTGTAGCTTAAAGCACGACACATCGACCCACCTTATACCGATATGCGACGAACTTGCATAGTTTCGTCAAACATCGATCGTTTCGAGTGGTAGGCAATCCGGTCGTCAATGGTGATTCATGGCCTCACAGATATAAACAACTATTACTCCGCTTCTATTCGTCGTATGCAAATCTGCGACATAGCACTTTGTAGCTTAAAACACGACACATCGACCCACCTTATACCGATCTGCGACGAACTTGCATAGTTTCGTCAAACGTCGATCGTTACGAGTGGTAGGCAATCCTGCCGTCAATGGTGATTCATGGCCTCACAGATAGAAACAACTATAACTCCGCCTCTATTCGTCGAATGCAAATCTGCGACATAGCAATTTGTAGCTTAAAGCACGATACATCGACCCACCTTATACCGATCTGCGACGAACTTGCATAGTTTCGTCAAACATCGATCGTTTCGAGTGGTAGGCATTCTGGCCGTCAATGATGATTCATGACCTCACAGATATAAACAACTACAACTCCGCTTCTATTCGTCGTATGCAAATCTGCGACATAGCAATTTGTAGCTTAAAACACGGCCCAACGACGCACCTTATACCGATCTGCAACGAACTTGCATAGTTTCGTCAAACATCGATCGTTTCGAGTGGTAGGCAATCCCGTCGTCAATGGTGATTAATGGCCTCACAGATATAAACAACTATAACTCCACTTCTATTCGTAGTACGCGAATCTGCGACATAGCAATTTGTAGCTTAAAACACGACACATCGACCCAGCTTATACCGATCTGCGAAGAACTTGCATAGTTTCGTCAAACGTCGATCGTTCCGAGTGGTAGGCAATCCGGCCGTCAATGGTGATTCATGGCCTGACAGATATAAACAACTATAACTCCGCTTCTATTCGTCGTATGCTAATCTGCGACATAGCAATTTGTAGCTTAAAACACGGCACATCGACCCACCTTATACCGATCTGCGAAGAACTTGCATAGTTTCGGCAAACGTCGGTAGTTCCGAGTGGTAGGCAATCCGGCCGTCAATGATGATTCATGACCTCACAGATATAAACAACTATAACTCCGCTTCTATTCGTCGTATGAAAATCTGCGACATAGAAATTTGTAGCTTAAAGCACGACACATCGACCCACCTTATACCGATATGAGACGAACTTGCATAGTTTCGCCAAGCGTCGATCGTTCCGAGTGGTAGGCAATCCGGTCGTCAATGGTGATTCATGGCCTCACAGATATAAACATCGATAACTTCGCTTCTATTCGTCGTATGCGAATCTGCGACATAGCAAGTTGTAGCTTAAAACACGGCCCAACGACCCACCTTATACCGATCTGCGACGAACTTGCATAGTTTCGGCAAACGTCGGTCGTTCCGAGTGGTAGGCAATCCGGCCGTCAATGGTGATTCATGGCCTGACAGATACAAACAACTATAACTCCGCTTCTATTCGTCGTACGCAAATCTGCGACATAGCAATTTGTAGCTTAAAACACGACACATCGACCCATCTTATACCGATCTGCGAAGAACTTGCATAGTTTCGTCAAACGTCGATCGTTCCGAGTGGTAGGCAATCCTGCCGTCAATGGTGATTCATGGCCTCACAAAAATAAACAACTATAACTCCGCCTCTATTCGTCGTATGCAAATCTGCGACATAGCAGGTTGTAGCTTAAAACACAACACATAGACCCACCTTATACCGATCTGCGAAGAACTTGCATAGTTTCGGCAAACGTCGATCGTTCCGAGTGGTAGGCAATCCGGCCGTCAATGGTGATTCACGGCCTGACAGATACAAACAACTATAACTCCGCTTCTATTCGTCGTACGCAAATCTGCGACATAGCAATTTGTAGCTTAAAACACGACACATCGACCCATCTTATACCGATCTGCGAAGAACTTGCATAGTTTCGTCAAACGTCGATCGTTCCGAGTGGTAGGCAATCCTGCCGTCAATGGTGATTCATGGCCTCACAGATATAAACAACTATAACTCCGCCTCTATTCGTCGTATGCAAATCTGCGACATAGCAATTTGTAGCTTAAAGCACGACACATCGAGCCACCTTATACCGATCTGCGACGAACTTGCATAGTTTCGTCAAACGTCGATCGTTCCGAGTGGTAGGCAATCCTGTCGTCAATGGTGATTAATGGCCTCACAGATATAAACATCGATAACTCCGCTTCTATTCGTCGTACGCAAATCTGCGACATAGCAATTTGTAGCCAAAAGCACAACATATCGAGCAACCTTATACCGATCTGCGAAGAACTTGCATAGTTTCGTCAAACGTCGATCGTTCCGAGTGGTAGGCAATCCGGCCGTCGATGGTGATTCATGGCCTCACAGATATAAACATCGATAACTCCGCTTCTATTCGTCGTACGCAAATCTGCGACATAGCAATTTGTAGCCTAAAACACGACACATCGACCCACCTTATACCGATCTGCGACGAACTTGCATAGTTTCGTCAAACATCGATTGTTTCGAGTGGAAGGCAATCCGGCCGTCAATGGTGATTCATGGCCTGACAGATATAAACAACTATAACTCCACTTCTATTCGTAGTATGCGAATCTGCGACATAGCAATTTGTAGCTTAAAACACGACACATCGACCCATCTTATACCAAACTGCGAAGAACTTGCATAGTTTCGTCAAACCTCGATCGTTCCGAGTGGTAGGCAATCCTGCCGTCAATGGTGATTCATGGCCTCACAGATATAAACAATTATAACTCCGCCTCTATTCGTCGTATGCAAATCTGCGACATAGCAATTTGTAGCTTAAAACACGACACATCGACCCATCTTATACCGATCTGCGAAGAACTTGCATAGTTTCGTCAAACGTCGATCGTTCCGAGTGGTAGGCAATCCTGCAGTCAATGGTGATTCATGGCCTCACAGATATAAACAACTATAACTCCGCCTCTATTCGTCGTACGCAAATCTGCGACATACCAATTTGTAGCCTAAAACACGACACATCGAGCCACCTTATACCGATCTGCGAAGAACTTGCATAGTTTCGTCAAACGTCGATCGTTCCGAGTGGTAGGCAATCCGGCTGTCGATGGTGATTCATGGCCTCACAGATATAAACATCGATAACTCCGCTTCTATTCCTCGTATGCGAATCTGCGGCATAGCAATTTGTAGCTTAAAACACGGTCCAACGACCCACCTTATACCGATCTGCAACGAACTTGCATAGTTTCGGCAAACGTCGGTCGTTCCGAGTGGTAGGCAATCCGGCCGTCAATGGTGATTCATGGCCTGACGGATATAAGCAACTATAACTCCACTTCTATTCGTCGTATGCGAATCTGCGACATAGCAATTTGTAGCTTAAAACACGACACATCGACCCATCTTATACCGATCTGCGAAGAACTTGCATAGTTTCGTCAAACGTCGATCGTTCCGAGTGGTAGGCAATCCTGCCGTCAATGGTGATTCATGGCCTGACCGATATAAACAACTATAACTGCGCTTCTATTCGTCGTACGCAAATCTGCGACATAGCAATTTGTAGCCTAAAACACGACACATCGAGCCACCTTATACCGATCTGCGACGAACTTGCATAGTTTCGGCAAACGTCGGTCGTTCCGAGTGGTAGGCAATTCGGCCGTCAATGGTGATTCATGGCCTGACAGATATAAACAACTATATCTCCGCTTCTATTCGTCGTACGCAAATCTGCGACATAGCAATTTGTAGCCTAAAACACGACACATCGAGCCACCTTATACCGATCTGCGACGAACTTGCATAGTTTCGTCAAACGTCGATCGTTCCGAGTGGTAGGCAATCCTGTCGTCAATGGTGATTAATGGCCTCACAGATATAAACATCGATAAATCCGCTTCTATTCGTCGTATGCGAATCTGCGACACAGCAACTTGTAGCTTCAAAAACGGCCCAACGACCCACCTTATACCGATCTGCGACGAACTTGCATAGTTTCGTCAAACATCGATCGTTTCGAGTGGAAGGCAATCCGGCCGTCAATGGTGATTCATGGCCTGACAGATATAAACAACTATAACTCCGCTTCTATTCGTCGTATGCCAATCTGCGACATAGCAATTTGTAGCTTAAAGCACGATACATCGACCCACCTTATACCGATCTGCGACGAACTTGCATAGTTTCGTCAAACATCGATCGTTTCGAGTGGTAGGCATTCTGGCCGTCAATGATGATTCATGACCTCACAGATATAAACAACTACAACTCCGCTTCTATTCGTCGTATGCAAATCTGCGACATAGCAATTTGTAGCTTAAAACACGGCCCAACGACGCACCTTATACCGATCTGCAACGAACTTGCATAGTTTCGTCAAACATCGATCGTTTCGAGTGGTAGGCAATCCGGTCGTCAATGGTGATTAATGGCCTCACAGATATAAACAACTATAACTCCACTTCTATTCGTAGTACGCGAATCTGCGACATAGCAATTTGTAGCTTAAAACACGACACATCGACCCAGCTTATACCGATCTGCGAAGAACTTGCATAGTTTCGTCAAACGTCGATCGTTCCGAGTGGTAGGCAATCCGGCCGTCAATGGTGATTCATGGCCTGACAGATAAAAACAACTATAACTCCACTTCTATTCGTCCTATGCGAATCTGCGACATAGCAATTTGTAGCTTAAAACACGACACATCGACCCATCTTATACCGATCTGCGAAGAACTTGCATAGTTTCGTCAACCGTCGATCGTTCCGAGTGGTAGGCAATCCTGCCGTCAATGGTGATTCATGGCCTCACAGATATAAACAACTATAACTGCGCCTCTATTCGTCGTATGCAAATCTGCGACATAGCAATTTGTAGCTTAAAGCACGACACATCGAGCCACCTTATACCGATCTGCGACGAACTTGCATAGTTTCGTCAAACGTCGATCGTTCCGAGTGGTAGGCAATCCTGTCGTCAATGGTGATTAATGGCCTCACAGATATAAACATCGATAACTCCGCTTCTATTCGTCGTACGCAAATCTGCGACATAGCAATTTGTAGCCAAAAGCACAACACATCGAGCAACCTTATACCGATCTGCGAAGAACTTGCATAGTTTCGTCAAACGTCGATCGTTCCGAGTGGTAGGCAATCCGGCCGTCGATGGTGATTCATGGCCTCACAGATATAAACATCGATAACTCCGCTTCTAATCGTCGTATGCGAATCTGCGGCATAGCAATTTGTAGCTTAAAGCACGACACATCGACCCACCTTATACCGATCTGCGACGAACTTGCATAGTTTCGTCAAACATCGATCGTTTCGAGTGGTAGGCATTCGGGCCGTCAATGATGATTCATGACCTCACAGATATAAACAACTACAACTCCGCTTCTATTCGTCGTATGCAAATCTGCGACATAGCAATTTGTAGCCTAGAACACGACACATCGAGCCACCTTATACCGATCTGCGACGAACTTGCATAGTTTCGTCAAACATCGGTCGTTTCGAGTGGAAAGCAATCCAGGCGTCAATGGTGATTCACGGCCTGACAGATATAAACAACTATAACTCCGCTTCTATTCGTCGTATGCAAATCTGCGACATAGCAATTTGTAGCTTAAAACACGGCACATCGACCCACCTTATACCGATCTGCGAAGAACATGCAGAGTTTCGGCAAACGTCGATCGTTCCGAGTGGTAGGCAATCCGGCCGTCAATGGTGATTCATGGCCTGACAGATATAAACAACTATAACTCCGCTTCTATTCGTCGTACGCAAATCTGCGACATAGCAATTTGTAGCCTAAAACACGACACATCGAGCCACCTTATACCGATCTGCGAAGAACTTGCATAGTTTCGTCAAACGTCGATCGTTCCGAGTGGTAGGCAATCCGGCCGTTGGTGGTGATTCATGGCCTCACAGATATAAACATCGATAACTCCGCTTCTAATCGTCGTATGCGAATCTGCGGCATAGCAATTTGTAGCTTAAAGCACGACACATCGACCCACCTTATACCGATCTGCGACGAACTTGCATAGTTTCGTCAAACATCGATCGTTTCGAGTGGTAGGCATTCCGGCCGTCAATGATGATTCATGACCTCACAGATATAAGCAACTATAACTCCGCTTCTATTCGTCGTATGCAAATCTGTGACATAGCAATTTGTAGCTTAAAGCACGACACATCGACCTACCTTATACCGATCTGCGACGAACTTGCATAGTTTCGTCAAACATCGATCGTTTCGAGTGGTAGGCATTCTGGCCGTCAATGATGATTCATGATCTCACAGATATAAACAACTACAACTCCGCTTCTATTCGTCGTATGCAAATCTGCGACATAGCAATTTGTAGCCTAAAACACGACACATCGAGCCACCTTATACCGATCTGCGACGAACTTGCATAGTTTCGTCAAACATCGGTCGTTTCGAGTGGAAAGCAATCCGGTCGTCAATGGTGATTCATGGCCTGACACATATAAACAACTATAACTCCGCTTCTATTCGTCGTATGCGAATCTGCGACATAGCAATTTGTAGGTTAAAACACGACACATCGACCCACCTTATACCGATCTGCGAAGAACTTGCATAGTTTCGTCAAACGTCGATCGTTCCGAGTGGTAGGCAATCCTGTCGTCAATGGTGATTCATGGCCTCACAGATATAAACATCGATAACTCCGCTTCTATTCGTCGTTTGCGAATCTGCGGCATAGCAATTTGTAGCGTAAAGCACGACACATCGTCCCACCTTATACCGATATGCGACGAACTTGCATAGTTTCGTCAAACATCGATCGTTTCGAGTGGTAGGCATTCCGGCCGTCAGTGATGATTCATGACCTCACAGATATAAACAACTATAACTCCGCTTCTATTCGTCGTATGCAAATCTGCGACATAGCAATTTGTAGCTTAAAGCACGACACATCGACCCACCTTATACCGATCTGCGACGAACTTGCATAGTTTCGTCAAACATTGATCGTTTCGAGTGGTAGGCATTCTGGCCGTCAATGATGATTCATGACCTCACAGATATAAACAACTACAACTCCGCTTCTATTCGTCGTATGCAAATCTGCGACACAGCAATTTGTAGGTTAAAACACGGCCCAACGACCCACCTTATACCGATCTGCGACGAACTTGCATAGTTTCGTCAAACATCGATCGTTTCGAGTGGAAGGCAATCCGGCCGTCAATGGTGATTCGTGGCCTGACAGATATAAACAACTATAACTCCACTTCTATTCGTCGTATGCGAATCTCCGACATAGCAATTTGTAGCTTAAAACACGACACATCGACCCATCTTATACCGATCTGCGAAGAACTTGCATAGTTTCGTCAACCGTCGATCGTTCCGAGTGGTAGGCAATCCTGTCGTCAATGGTGATTAATGGCCTCACAGATATAAACAACTATAACTCCACTTCTATTCGTCGTATGCGAATCTGCGACACAGCAATTTGTAGGTTATAACACGACACATCGACCCACCTTATACCGATCGGCGACGAACTTGCATAGTTTCGTCAAACATCGATCGTTTCGAGTGGAAGGCAATCCGGCCGTCAGTGGTGATTCATGACCTCACAGATATAAACAACTACAACTCCGCTTCTATTCGTCGTATGCAAATCTGCGACATAGCAATTTGTAGCTTAAAGCACGACACATCGACCCACCTTATACCGATCTGCGACGAACTTGCATAGTTCCGTCAAACATCGATCGTTTCGAGTGGTAGGCATTCCGGCCGTCAATGATGATTCATGACCTCACAGATATAAACAACTATAACTCCGCTTCTATTCGTCGTATGCAAATCTGCGACATAGCAATTTGTAGCTTAAAGCACGACACATCGACCTACCTTATACCGATCTGCGACGAACTTGCATAGTTTCGTCAAACATCGATCGTTTCGAGTGGAAGGCAATCCGGCAGTCAATGGTGATTCATGGCCTGACAGATATAAACAACTATAACTCCACTTCTATTCGTCGTATGCGAATCTGCGACATAGCAATTTGTAGCCTAGAACACGACACATCGAGCCATTTTATACCGATCTGCGACGAACTTGCATAGTTTCGTCAAACATCGGTCGTTTCGAGTGGAAAGCAATCCAGGCGTCAATGGTGATTCATGGCCTGAAACATATAAACAACTATAACTCCGCTTCTATTCGTCGTATGCGAATCTGCGACACAGCAAATTGTAGCTTAAAACACGGCCCAACGACCCACCTTATACCGATCTGCGACGAACTTGCATAGTTTCGTCAAACATCGATCGTTTCGAGTGGTAGGCATTCCGGCCGTCAATGATGATTCATGACCTCACAGATATAAGCAACTATAACTCCGCTTCTATTCGTCGTATGCAAATCTGTGACATAGCAATTTGTAGCTTAAAGCACGACACATCGACCTACCTTATACCGATCTGCGACGAACTTGCATAGTTTCGTCAAACATCGATCGTTTCGAGTGGTAGGCATTCTGGCCGTCAATGATGATTCATGATCTCACAGATATAAACAACTACAACTCCGCTTCTATTCGTCGTATGCAAATCTGCGACATAGCAATTTGTAGCCTAAAACACGACACATCGTGCCACCTTATACCGATCTGCGACGAACTTGCATAGTTTCGTCAAACATCGGTCGTTTCGAGTGGAAAGCAATCCGGTCGTCAATGGTGATTCATGGCCTGACACATATAAACAACTATAACTCCGCTTCTATTAGTCGTATGCGAATCTGCGACATAGCAATTTGTAGGTTAAAACACGACACATCGACCCACCTTATACCGATCTGCGAAGAACTTGCATAGTTTCGTCAAACATCGATCGTTTCGAGTGGTAGGCATTCTGGCCGTCAATGATGATTCATGATCTCACAGATATAAACAACTACAACTCCGCTTCTATTCGTCGTATGCAAATCTGCGACATAGCAATTTGTAGCCTAAAACACGACACATCGTGCCACCTTATACCGATCTGCGACGAACTTGCATAGTTTCGTCAAACATCGGTCGTTTCGAGTGGAAAGCAATCCGGTCGTCAATGGTGATTCATGGCCTGACACATATAAACAACTATAACTCCGCTTCTATTCGTCGAATGCGAATCTGCGACATAGCAATTTGTAGGTTAAAACACGACACATCGACCCACCTTATACCGATCTGCGAAGAACTTGCATAGTTTCGTCAAACGTCGATCGTTCCGAGTGGTAGGCAATCCTGTCGTCAATGGTGATTCATGGCCTCACAGATATAAACATCGATAACTCCGCTTCTATTCGTCGTATGCGAATCTGCGACATAGCAATTTGTAGCTTAAAGCACGACACATCGACCCACCTTATACCGATATGCGACGAACTTGCATAGTTTCGTCAAACATCGATCGTTTCGAGTGGTAGGCATTCCGGCCGTCAATGATGATTCATGACCTCACAGATATAAACAACTATAACTCCGCTTCTATTCGTCGTATGCAAATCTCGGACATAGCACTTTGTAGCTTAAAGCACGACACATCGACCCACCTTATACCGATCTGCGACGAACTTGCATAGTTTCGTCAAACATCGATCGTTTCGAGTGGTAGGCATTCTGGCCGTCAATGATGATTCATGACCTCACAGATATAAACAACTACAACTCCGCTTCTATTCGTCGTATGCAAATCTGCGACACAGCAATTTGTAGGTTAAAACACGGCCCAACGACCCACCTTATATCGATCTGCGACGAACTTGCATAGTTTCGTCAAACATCGATCGTTTCGAGTGGAAGGCAATCCGGCTGTCAATGGTGATTCATGGCCTGGCAGATATAAACAACTATAACTCCACTTCTATTCGTCGTATGCGAATCTCCGACATAGCAATTTGTAGCTTAAAACACGACACATCGACCCATCTTATACCGATCTGCGAAGAACTTGCATAGTTTCGTCAACCGTCGATCGTTCCGAGTGGTAGGCAATCCTGCCGTCAATTGTGATTCATGGCCTCACAGATATAAACAACTATAACTCCGCCTCTATTCGTCGTATGCAAATCTGCGACATAGCAATTTGTAGCTTAAAACACGACACATCGACCCACCTTATACCGATCTGCGACGAACTTGCAAAGTTTCGTCAAACATCGATCTTTTCGAGTGGTAGGCATTCTGGCCGTCAATGATGATTCATGACCTCACAGATATAAACAACTACAACTCCGCTTCTATTCGTCGTATGCAAATCTGCGACATAGCAATTTGTAGCTTAAAGCACGACACATCGACCCACATTATACCGATCTGCGACGAACTTGCATAGTTCCGTCAAACATCGATCGTTTCGAGTGGTAGGCATTCCGGCCGTCAATGATGATTCATGACCTCACAGATATAAACAACTATAACTCCGCTTCTATTCGTCGTATGCAAATCTGCGACATAGCAATTTGTAGCTTAAAGCACGACACATCGACCTACCTTATACCGATCTGCGACGAACTTGCATAGTTTCGTCAAACATCGATCGTTGCGAGTGGAAGGCAATCCGGCAGTCAATGGTGATTCATGGCCTGACAGATATAAACAACTATAACTCCACTTCTATTCGTCGTATGCGAATCTGCGACATAGCAATTTGTAGCCTAGAACACGACACATCGAGCCACCTTATACCGATCTGCGACGAATTTGCATAGTTTCGTCAAACATCGGTCGTTTCGAGTGGAAAGCAATCCAGGCGTCAATGGTGATTCATGGCCTGAAACATATAAACAACTATAACTCCGCTTCTATTCGTCGTATGCGAATCTGCGACACAGCAACTTGTAGCTTAAAACACGGCCCAACGACCCACCTTATACCGATCTGCGACGAACTTGCATAGTTTCGTCAAACATCGATCGTTTCGAGTGGTAGGCATTCCGGCCGTCAATGATGATTCATGACCTCACAGATATAAGCAACTATAACTCCGCTTCTATTCGTCGTATGCAAATCTGTGACATAGCAATTTGTAGCTTAAAGCACGACACATCGACCTACCTTATACCGATCTGCGACGAACTTGCATAGTTTCGTCAAACATCGATCGTTTCGAGTGGTAGGCATTCTGGCCGTCAATGATGATTCATGATCTCACAGATATAAACAACTACAACTCCGCTTCTATTCGTCGTATGCAAATCTGCGACATAGCAATTTGTAGCCTAAAACACGACACATCGTGCCACCTTATACCGATCTGCGACGAACTTGCATAGTTTCGTCAAACATCGGTCGTTTCGAGTGGAAAGCAATCCGGTCGTCAATGGTGATTCATGGCGTGACACATATAAACAACTATAACTCCGCTTCTATTCGTCGTATGCGAATCTGCGACATAGCAATTTGTAGGTTAAAACACGACACATCGACCCACCTTATACCGATCTGCGAAGAACTTGCATAGTTTCGTCAAACGTCGATCGTTCCGAGTGGTAGGCAATCCTGTCGTCAATGGTGATTCATGGCCTCACAGATATAAACATCGATAACTCCGCTTCTATTCGTCGTATGCGAATCTGCGGCATAGCAATTTGTAGCTTAAAGCACGACACATCGACCCACCTTATACCGATATGCGACGAACTTGCATAGTTTCGTCAAACATCGATCGTTTCGAGTGGTAGGCAATCCGGTCGTCAATGGTGATTCATGGCCTCACAGATATAAACAACTATTACTCCGCTTCTATTCGTCGTATGCAAATCTGCGACATAGCACTTTGTAACTTAAAACACGACACATCGACCCACCTTATACCGATCTGCGACGAACTTGCATAGTTTCGTCAAACATCGATCGTTTCGAGTGGTAGGCATTCCGGCCGTCAATGAGGATTCATGTCCTCACAGATATAAACAACTATAACTCCGCTTCTATTCGTCGTACGCAAATCTGCGACATAGCAATTTGTAGCCTAAAACACGACACATCGAGCCACCTTATACCGATCTGCGACGAACTTGCATAGTTTCGGCAAATGTCGATCGTTCCGAGTGGTAGGCAATCCGGTCGTCAATGGTGATTCATGGCCTCACAGATATAAACATCGATAACTCCGCTTCTATTCGTCGTACGCAAATCTGCGACATAGCAATTTGTAGCCTAAAACACGACACATCGACCCACCTTATACCGATCTGCGACGAACTTGTATAGTTTCGTCAAACATCGATTGTTTCGAGTGGAAGGCAATCCGGCCGTCAATGGTGATTCATGGCCTGACAGATATAAACAACTATAACTCCACTTCTATTCGTAGTATGCGAATCTGCGACATAGCAATTTGTAGCTTAAAACACGACACATCGACCCATCTTATACCAAACTGCGAAGAACTTGCATAGTTTCGTCAAACCTCGATCGTTCCGAGTGGTAGGCAATCCTGCCGTCAATGGTGATTCATGGCCTCACAGATATAAACAATTATAACTCCGCCTCTATTCGTCGTATGCAAATCTGCGACATAGCAATTTGTAGCTTAAAACACGACACATCGACCCATCTTATACCGATCTGCGAAGAACTTGCATAGTTTCGTCAAACGTCGATCGTTCCGAGTGGTAGGCAATCCTGCCGTCAATGGTGATTCATGGCCTCACAGATATAAACAACTATAACTCCGCCTCTATTCGTCGTACGCAAATCTGCGACATAGCAATTTGTAGCCTAAAACACGACACATCGAGCCACCTTATACCGATCTGCGAAGAACTTGCATAGTTTCGTCAAACGTCGATCGTTCCGAGTGGTAGGCAATCCGGCTGTCGATGGTGATTCATGGCCTCACAGATATAAACATCGATAACTCCGCTTCTATTCCTCGTATGCGAATCTGCGGCATAGCAATTTGTAGCTTAAAACGCGGCCCAACGACCCACCTTATACCGATCTGCAACGAACTTGCATAGTTTCGGCAAAACGTCGGTCGTTCCGAGTGGTAGGCAATCCGGCCGTCAATGGTGATTCATGGCCTGATGGATATAAGCAACTATAACTCCACTTCTATTCGTCGTATGCGAATCTGCGACATAGCAATTTGTAGCTTAAAACACGACACATCGACCCACCTTATACCGATCTGCGAAGAACTTGCATAGTTTCGTCAAACGTCGATCGTTCCGAGTGGTAGGCAATCTGGCCGTCAATGGTGATTCATGGCCTGACCGATATAAACAACTATAACTGCGCTTCTATTCGTCGTACGCAAATCTGCGACACAGCAATTTGTAGCCTAAAACACGACACATCGAGCCACCTTATACCGATCTGCGACGAACTTGCATAGTTTCGGCAACGTCGGTCGTTCCGAGTGGTAGGCAATTCGGCCGTCAATGGTGATTCATGGCCTGACAGATATAAACAACTATATCTCCGCTTCTATTCGTCGTACGCAAATCTGCGACATAGCAATTTGTAGCCTAAAACACGACACATCGAGCCACCTTATACCGATCTGCGACGAACTTGCATAGTTTCGTCAAACGTCGATCGTTCCGAGTGGTAGGCAATCCTGTCGTCAATGGTGATTAATGGCCTCACAGATATAAACATCGATAAATCCGCTTCTATTCATCGTATGCGAATCTGCGACACAGCAACTTGTAGCTTCAAAAACGGCCCAACGACCCACCTTATACCGATCTGCGACGAACTTGCATAGTTTCGTCAAACATCGATCGTTTCGAGTGGAAGGCAATCCGGCCGTCAATGGTGATTCATGGCCTGACAGATATAAACAACTATAACTCCGCTTCTATTCGTCGTATGCCAATCTGCGACATAGCAATTTGTAGCTTAAAGCACGATACATCGACCCACCTTATACCGATCTGCGACGAACTTGCATAGTTTCGTCAAACATCGATCGTTTCGAGTGGTAGGCATTCTGGCCGTCAATGATGATTCATGACCTCACAGATATAAACAACTACAACTCCGCTTCTATTCGTCGTATGCAAATCTGCGACATAGCAATTTGTAGTTTAAAACACGGCCCAACGACGCACCTTATACCGATCTGCAACGAATTTGCATAGTTTCGTCAAACATCGATCGTTTCGAGTGGTAGGCAATCCGGTCGTCAATGGTGATTAATGGCCTCACAGATATAAACAACTATAACTCCACTTCTATTCGTAGTACGCGAATCTGCGACATAGCAATTTGTAGCTTAAAACACGACACATCGACCCAGCTTATACCGATCTGCGAAGAACTTGCATAGTTTCGTCAAACGTCGATCGTCCCGAGTGGTAGGCAATCCGGCCGTCAATGGTGATTCATGGCCTGACAGATAAAAACAACTATAACTCCGCCTCTATTCGTCGTATGCAAATCTGCGACATAGCAATTTGTAGCTTAAAGCACGACACATCGAGCCACCTTATACCGATCTGCGACGAACTTGCATAGTTTCGTCAAACGTCGATCGTTCCGAGGGGTAGGCAATCCTGTCGTCAATGGTGATTAATGGCCTCACAGATATAAACATCGATAACTCCGCTTCTATTCGTCGTACGCAAATCTGCGACATAGCAATTTGTAGCCTAAAACACAACGCATCGAGCAACCTTATACCGATCTGCGAAGAACTTGCATAGTTTCGTCAAACGTCGATCGTTCCGAGTGGTAGGCAATCCGGCCGTCGATGGTGATTCATGGCCTCACAGATATAAACATCGATAACTCCGCTTCTAATCGTCGTATGCGAATCTGCGGCATAGCAATTTGTAGCTTAAAGCACGACACATCGACCCACCTTATACCGATCTGCGACGAACTTGCATAGTTTCGTCAAACATCGATCGTTTCGAGTGGTAGGCATTCGGGCCGTCAATGATGATTCATGACCTCACAGATATAAACAACTACAACTCCGCTTCTATTCGTCGGATGCAAATCTGCGACATAGCAATTTGTAGCCTAGAACACGACACATCGAGCCACCTTATACCGATCTGCGACGAACTTGCATAGTTTCGTCAAACATCGGTCGTTTCGAGTGGAAAGCAATCCAGGCGTCAATGGTGATTCACGGCCTGACAGATATAAACAACTATAACTCCGCTTCTATTCGTCGTATGCAAATCTGCGACATAGCAATTTGTAGCTTAAAACACGGCACATCGACCCACCTTATACCGATCTGCGAAGAACATGCAGAGTTTCGGCAAACGTCGATCGTTCCGAGTGGTAGGCAATCCGGCCGTCAATGGTGATTCATGGCCTGACAGATATAAACAACTATCACCCCCGCCTCTATTCGTCGTACGCAAATCTGCGACATAGCAATTTGTAGCCTAAAACACGACACATCGAGCCACCTTATACCGATCTGCGAAGAACTTGCATAGTTTCGTCAAACGTCGATCGTTCCGAGTGGTAGGCAATCCGGCCGTCGGTGGTGATTCATGCCTCACAGATATAAACATCGATAACTCCGCTTCTAATCGTCGTATGCGAATCTGCGGCATAGCAATTTGTAGCTTAAAGCACGACACATCGACCCACCTTATACCGATCTGCGACGAACTTGCATAGTTTCGTCAAACATCGATCGTTTCGAGTGGTAGGCATTCCGGCCGTCAATGATGATTCATGACCTCACAGATATAAGCAACTATAACTCCGCTTCTATTCGTCGTATGCAAATCTGTGACATAGCAATTTGTAGCTTAAAGCACGACACATCGACCTACCTTATACCGATCTGCGACGAACTTGCATAGTTTCGTCAAACATCGATCGTTTCGAGTGGTAGGCATTCTGGCCGTCAATGATGATTCATGATCTCACAGATATAAACAAC
>CAJZBX010000221.1:0-44462 GCA_914767735.1 Anoplius nigerrimus
AAACGGTAAGGAATACATACCCCGTGCAATATATTTCGGCAAAAAATGGAAAGTGTTTCGGTCGACTTGTGCTTATACATGCTTAAACAGGATGGAAAGAAGATCACAAAAATCGCAGGCAGAGCTTTCTAAGTGCATTATTTTCGAAGTTATAGCCAAAAAACCAATAACTTGATTAATCGAGGAAGAGCCTTGGTCGACCACTACTACTGAAACAATATTTTTTTTAAAGATGGGCTGTCGCTGATAGTCCTATCTCAAGGTACGCGTCGACAGCTTCAAGAAAATGAATGATTAGCATAGGTTTCGATCGGTGTTTCGAAAGTTACAGGCGATTATAGAAAATCGAGGAAACGGTAAGGAATACATACCCCTTGCAATTTATTTCGGCAAGAAATGGAAAGTTTTTCGATCGACTTGTACTTATACACGCTTAAAGAGGATGGAAAGGGCATCACAAAAATCACAGGCAGAGCCTCCTAAGTTCATTATTTTCGAAGTTACAGCCAAAAAACCAAAGGCTTGATTATTCGAAGAAGAGCCTTGGTCGACCACTACAACTGAAACAATTTTTTTTTTAAGATGGGCTTTCGCTAATAGTCCTATCTTAAGGTACGCGTCGAGAGCTTCAAGAAAATGTATGATTATCATAGGTTTCGATCGGTGTTTCGAAAGTTACAGGCGATTATAGAAAATCGAGGAAACGGTAAGGAATACATACCCCTTGCAATTTATTTCGGCAAGAAATGGAAAGTTTTTCGATCGACTTGTGCTTATACACGCTTAAAGAGGATGGACAGGGCATCACAAAAATCGCAGGCAGAGCCTCCTAAGTGCATTATTTTCGAAGTTACAGCCAAAAAACCAAAGGCTTGATTAATCGAAGAAGAGCCTTGGTCGACCACTACTACTGAAACATAATTTTTTTTTGAGGATGAGCTGTCGCTGATAGTCCTATCTTAAGGTACGGGTCGACAGCTTCAAGAAAATGTATGATAAGCATAGGTTTCGATCGGTGTTTCGAAAGTTACAGGCGATTATAGAAAATCGAGGAAACGGTAAGGAATACATACCCCTTGCAATTTATATCGGCAAGAAAGAGAAAGTTTTTCGTTCGACTTGTGCTTATACAGGCTTAAAGAGGATGGAAAGAGGATCACAAAAATCGCAGGCAGAGCCTCCTAAGTGCATTATTTTCGAAGTTACAGCCAAAAAACCAATAACTTGATTATTCGAGGAAGAGCGTTGGTCGACCACTACTACTGAAACAATATTTTTTTAAAAGATGGGCTTTCGCTGATAGTCCTAACTTAAGGTACGCGTCGAGAGCTTCAAGAAAATGTATGATTAGCATAGGTTTCGATAGGTGTTTCGAAAGTTACAGGCGATTATAGAAAATCGAGGAAACGGTAAGGAATACATACCCCTTGCAATTTATTTCGGCAAGAAATGGAAAGTTTTTCGATCGACTTGTGCTTATACATGCTTAAAGAGGATGAAAAGAGGATCACAAAAATCGCAGGCAGAGCTTTCTATGTGCATTATTTTCGAAGTTATAGGCAAAAAACCAATAACTTGATTAATCGAGGAAGAGCCTTGGTCGACCACTACTACCGAAACAATATTTTTTTTAAAGATGGGCTGTCGCTGATAGTCCTATCTCAAGGTACGCGTCGACAGCTTCAAGAAAATGTATGATTAGCATAGGTTTCGATCGGTGTTTCGAAAGTTACAGGCGATTATAGAAAATCAAGGAAACGGTAAGGAATACATACCCCTTGCAATTTATTTCGGCAAAAAATGGAAAGTTTTTTGATCGACTTGTGCTTATACGCGCTTAAAGAGGATGGAAAGGGCATCACAAAAATCGCAGGCAGAGCCTCCTAAGTGCATTATTTTCGAAGTTACAGCCAAAAAACCAAAGGCTTGATTAATCGAAGAAGAGCCTTGGTCGACCACTACTACTGAAACATTATTATTTTTTAAAGATGGGCTTTCGCTGATAGACCTATCTTAAGGTACGCGACGAGAGCTTCAAGAAAATGTATGATCATCATAGGTTTCGATCGGTGTTTCGAAAGTTACAGGCGATTAAAGAAAATCGAGGAAACGGTAAGGAATCAATACCCCTTGCAATTTATTTCGGCAAAAAATGGAAAGTGTGTCGGTCGACTTGTAATGAATCATGCTTAAAGAGGATGGAAAGAGAATCACAAAAATCGCAGGCAGAACTTTCTAAGTGCATTATTTTCGAAGTTATAGCCAAAAAACCAATAAGTTGATTAATCGAGGAAGAGCCTTGGTCGACCACTACTACTGAAACAATATTTTTTTTTAAAGATCAGCTGTCACTGATAGTCCTATCTTCAGGTACGCGTCGACAGCTTTAAGAAAATGTATGATTATCATAGGTTTCGATCGGTGTTTCGAAAGTTACAGGCGATTAAAGAAAATCGAGGAAACGGTAAGGAATCAATACCCCTTTGCAATTTATTTCGGCAAAAAATGGAAAGTGTGTCGGTCGACTTGTAATGATACATGCTTAAAGAGGATGGAAAGAGGATCACAAAAATCGCAGGCAGAACTTTCTAAGTGCATCATTTTCGAAGTTATAGCCAAAAAACCAATAACTTGATTAATCGAGGAAGAGCCTTGGTCGACCACTACTACTGAAACAATATTTTTTTTAAAGATGGGCTGTCGCTGATAGTCCTATCTCAAGGTACGCGTCGACAGCTTCAAGAAAATGTATGATTAGCATAGGTTTCGTTCGGTGTTTCGAAAGTTACAGGCGATTATAGAAAATCAAGGAAACGGTAAGGAATACA
Source organism: Anoplius nigerrimus (assembly GCA_914767735.1). NCBI lineage: Eukaryota > Metazoa > Arthropoda > Insecta > Hymenoptera > Pompilidae > Anoplius > Anoplius nigerrimus. Next base: position 2,829 of record CAJZBX010000221.1, read on the forward strand.
TACCCCTTGCAATTTATTTCGGCAAAAAATGGAAAGTTTTTCGATCGACTTGTGCTTATACGCGCTTAAAGAGGATGGAAAGGGCATCACAAAAATCGCAGGCAGAGCCTCCTAAGTGCATTATTTTCGAAGTTACAGCCAAAAAACCAAAGGCTTGATTAATCGAAGAAGAGCCTTGGTCGACCACTACTACTGAAACATTATTTTTTTTTAAAGATGGGCTTTCGCTGATAGACCTATCTTAGGGTACGCGTCGAGAGCTTCAAGAAAATGTATGATCATCATAGGTTTCGATCGGTGTTTCGAAAGTTACAGGCGATTAAAGAAAATCGAGGAAACGGTAAGGAATACATACTCCTTGCAATTTATTTCGGCAAGAAATGGAAAGTTTTTCGATCGACTTGTGCTTATACACCCTTAAAGAGGATGGAAAGGGCATCATAAAAATCGCAGGCAGAGCCTCCTAAGTGCATTATTTTCGAAGTTACAGCCAAAAAACCAAAGGCTTGATTAATCGAAGAAGAGCCTTGGTCGACCACTACTACTGAAACAATATTTTTTTAAAAGATGGGCTTTCGCTGATAGTTCTATCTTAAGGTACGCGTCGAGAGCCTCAAGAAAATGTATGATTAGCATAGGTTTCGATCGGTGTTTCGAAAGTTACAGGCGATTATAGAAAATCGAGGAAACGGTAAGGAATACATACCCCGTGCAATTTATTTCGGCAAAAAATGGAAAGTGTTTCGGTCGACTTGTGCTTATACATGCTTAAACAGGATGGAAAGAGGATCATAAAAATCGCAGGCAGAGCTTTCTAAGTGCATTATTTTCGAAGTTATAGCCAAAAAACCAATAACTTGATTAATCGAGGAAGAGCCTTGGTCGACCACTACTACTGAAACAATTTTTTTTTTAAGATGGGCTTTCGCTAATAGTCCTATCTTAAGGTACGCGTCGAGAGCTTCAAGAAAATGTATGATTATCATAGGTTTCGATCGGTGTTTCGAAAGTTACAGGCGATTATAGAAAATCGAGGAAACGGTAAGGAATACATACCCCTTGCAATTTATTTCGGCAAGAAATGGAAAGTTTTTCGATCGACTTGTGCTTATACACGCTTAAAGAGGATGGAAAGGGCATCACAAAAATCGCAGGCAGAGCCTCCTAAGTGCATTATTTTCGAAGTTACAGCCAAAAAACCAAAGGCTTGATTAATCGAAGAAGAGCCTTGGTCGACCACTACTACTGAAACAATATTTTTTTTTAAGGATAGCTGTCGCTGATAGTCCTATCTTAAGGTACGGGTCGACAGCTTCAAGAAAATGTATGATAATCATAGGTTTCGATCGGTGTTTCGAAAGTTACAGGCGATTATAGAAAATCGAGGAAACGGTAAGGAATACATACCCCTTGCAATTTATTTCGGCAAGAAAGAGAAAGTTTTTCGATCGACTTGTGCTTATACAGGCTTAAAGAGGATGGAAAGGGCATCACAAAAATCGCAGGCAGAGCCTCCTAAGTGCATTATTTTCGAAGTTACAGCCAAAAAACCAAAGACTTGATTAAACGAGGAAGAGCCTTGGTCGACAACTACAACTGAAACAATTTTTTTTTAAAGATGGGCTTTCGCTGATAGTCCTACCTTAAGGCACGCGTCGAGAGCTTCAAGAAAATGTATGATTATCATAGGTTTCGATCAGTGTTTCGAAAGTTACAGGCGATTAAAGAAAATCGAGGAAACGGTAAGGAATACATACCCCTTGCAATTTATTTCGGCAAGAAAGAGAAAGTTTTTCGATCGACTTGTGCTTATACAGGCTTAAAGAGGATGGAAAGGGCATCACAAAAATCGCAGGCAGAGCCTCCTAAGTGCATTATTTTCGAAGTTACAGCCAAAAAACCAATAACTTGATTATTCGAGGAAGAGCCTTGGTCGACCACTACTACTGAAACAATATTTTTTTAAAAAATGGGCTTTCGCTGATAGTCCAATCTTAAGGTACGCGTCGAGAGCTTCAAGAAAATGTATGATTAGCATAGGTTTCGATCGGTGTTTCGAAAGTTACAGGCGATTATAGAAAATCGAGGAAACGGTAAGGAATACATATCCCGTGCAATTTATTTCGGCAAAAAATGGAAAGTGTTTCGGTCGACTTGTGCTTATACGTGCTTAAAGAGGATGGAAAGAGGATCACAAAAATCGCAGGCAGAGCTTTCTAAGTGCATTATTTTCGAAGTTATAGCAAAAAACCAATAACTTGATTAATCGAGGAAGAGCCATGGTCGACCAGTACAACTGAAACAATTTTTTTTTAATGATGGGCTTTCGCTGATAGTCCTATCTTAAGGCACGCGTCGAGAGCTTCAAGAAAATGTATGATTATCATAGGTTTCGATCGGTGTTTCGCAAGTTACAGGCGATTAAAGAAAATCGAGGAAACGGTAAGGAATACATACCCCTTGCAATTTATTTCGACAAGAAATGGAAAGTTTTTCGATCGACTTGTGCTTATACACGCTTAAAGAGGATGGAAAGGGCATCACAAAAATCGCAGGCAGAGCCTCCTAAGTGCATTATTTTCGAAGTTACAGCCAAAAAACCAATAACTTGATTATTCGAGGAAGAGCGTTGGTCGACCACTACTACTGAAACAATATTTTTTTAAAAGATGGGCTTTCGCTGATAGTCCTAACTTAAGGTACGCGTCGAGAGCTTCAAGAAAATGTATGATTAGCATAGGTTTCGATAGGTGTTTCGAAAGTTACAGGCGATTATAGAAAATCGAGGAAACGGTAAGGAATACATACCCCTTGCAATTTATTTCGGCAAGAAATGGAAAGTTTTTCGATCGACTTGTGCTTATACATGCTTAAAGAGGATGAAAAGAGGATCACAAAAATCGCAGGCAGAGCTTTCTATGTGCATTATTTTCGAAGTTATAGGCAAAAAACCAATAACTTGATTAATCGAGGAAGAGCCTTGGTCGACCACTACTACCGAAACAATATTTTTTTTAAAGATGGGCTGTCGCTGATAGTCCTATCTCAAGGTACGCGTCGACAGCTTCAAGAAAATGTATGATTAGCATAGGTTTCGATCGGTGTTTCGAAAGTTACAGGCGATTATAGAAAATCAAGGAAACGGTAAGGAATACATACCCCTTGCAATTTATTTCGGCAAAAAATGGAAAGTTTTTTGATCGACTTGTGCTTATACGCGCTTAAAGAGGATGGAAAGGGCATCACAAAAATCGCAGGCAGAGCCTCCTAAGTGCATTATTTTCGAAGTTACAGCCAAAAAACCAAAGGCTTGATTAATCGAAGAAGAGCCTTGGTCGACCACTACTACTGAAACATTATTATTTTTTAAAGATGGGCTTTCGCTGATAGACCTATCTTAAGGTACGCGACGAGAGCTTCAAGAAAATGTATGATCATCATAGGTTTCGATCGGTGTTTCGAAAGTTACAGGCGATTAAAGAAAATCGAGGAAACGGTAAGGAATCAATACCCCTTGCAATTTATTTCGGCAAAAAATGGAAAGTGTGTCGGTCGACTTGTAATGAATCATGCTTAAAGAGGATGGAAAGAGAATCACAAAAATCGCAGGCAGAACTTTCTAAGTGCATTATTTTCGAAGTTATAGCCAAAAAACCAATAAGTTGATTAATCGAGGAAGAGCCTTGGTCGACCACTACTACTGAAACAATATTTTTTTTTAAAGATCAGCTGTCGCTGATAGTCCTATCTTCAGGTACGCGTCGACAGCTTTAAGAAAATGTATGATTATCATAGGTTTCGATCGGTGTTTCGAAAGTTACAGGCGATTATAGAAAATCGAGGAAACGGTAAGGAATACATACCCCTTGCAATTTATTTCGGCAAGAAAGAGAAAGTTTTTCGATCGACTTGTGCTTATACAGGCTTAAAGAGGATGGAAAGGGCATCACAAAAATCGCAGGCAGAGCCTCCTAAGTGCATTATTTTCGAAGTGTTCGAGATTTCGGTGGTTTATCTCGAGATAATTGCCGGGATGGTGTTAAGCCGGGGTTGAGACAAGTAAATTCACAATGATTAACAGTCGTTTATTCTCAGGTACATTTTTGAGAGTTTGATAGTCTATCGAGCGAGCACATTAGAGATTTGATCGTTGATCGCGCGTGTTTCGTTAGCGAGATTTCGAGATTGAGTTGTATATTTGAGAATAAAGTCCACGAGATTATATTAATGCACAGAGGACTGTTTAAGAGATCGAGAAGCACGAAGTGAACCACGTTGCGCCGCAATGTAGCTGCCACATAATTATATTAATTATGTGGCATTTCTGTGCAATGAACTATCGTTCGATATTGAAAAGGTAATCAGTAACTTACATAATCTCGTGGCTCACAAGTATGCAGGAAACACAATTACACTCGCTAACGAAACTCTTAGAAAACACGTGCGTTCGCAATTTGAATCGTACGTAAAGTGAGAGTGCCGGTCGCACGTGGGCTACCGGTAGCCGGCGAGATGCGTGACGTCACACCATGTGACTTCGGGCGCTCAGGAGCTGCTGCCGCCGAAGTCCTGTGGCCGGTGACCCAATTACTTCGGGAGATTCCCGAACATTCCGCCCGCGATCAGCAGGATGCTGATGATGTTGATTCAGGTTCTGAAACAGGCAAAAGAGCCAACTTTGCAGTTGGTCGAGTTAGTTGGGTCGTTGCCGTCTTAAGAGTGACAACTCGTGTCAGTCCATCTTGTCCTGGGTGTAGCTGGAGAACCCGGGCAAGCGGCCACTTGCAGGGTGGAAAACGCTCGTCTGTGATTAAGACGAGAGATCCGACCTTGATGAGATTGGATGGGTGGTGCCACTTCGAGATTGATTGCATGCGTTGCAAGTATTGCGTCGACCATTGTCTCCAAAATCGTTGTAACGATTGTTGAATTCGTTGCCACCGAGCTCGAGGAGGAAGATTCACATGCTCGACCGTTGGTTCAGGCAGTGTCGAGATTGGTCTTCCGATGAGAAAATGAGATGGTGTCAGTGCGCTGAAGTCTTCAGGATCGTCACTGAGAGGCTCCAGTGGTCGAGAGTTCAGCGTTGCTTCAATTTGAGAGAGTAGTGTTGCATACTCCTCGTAAGTCAACAATGTTTCCTTTACCGTCCGTTGGAGGTGGAATTTCATTGACTTTACCACTGCTTCCCATTTTCCTCCCATATGGGGGGCCGCTGGCGGGTTGAAAGACCAAGTTGTACAGTCGTTGACGAAGAGAGAAGACAATCGTTGGTTCTCTGCGGTGTTTTTCGAGAACATGGCCTTGAGAGTGCTGTCAGCTCCTACAAGGTTTGTCCCACAGTCTGAGTACAGAGTGTGTGGGATGCCTCTGCGAGCTGTAAATCGACGATAAGTGGCGATGAATCCATCTGTGGAGTAGTCGGTGACCAGGTCGAGATGCACTGCTGACGTCGCCAAGCACACGAATACGCATATCCACCCCTTTTGCGTTTTTGCTCCTCGCCCTTTCCATGTTGTCAAGGTGATGGGGCCGGCATAGTCTATGCCGGTGTGCGAAAACGGTGGTGATGGTGTGACTCGTGCGAGAGGTAGTTGGCCCATCAGTTGATGGGCACGGATCCCCCTCTGTCGAGCACACACAACACACCTGAGCACGTGAGCCTTGATTGCTGCTCGTCCGCCGATGATCCAGTAGCGTTGCCTGGTATCAGATAAAGTCAATTGAGTACCTCCATGAAAAGTCTTTTTATGAGAAGCATCAATAATTAGTTCGGTCAAACGAGAGTGGCGAGGTAGAATTGCTGGGTGCTTTGCTGCATATTCGAGATGTGCATTTTCGAGACGGCCTCCAACACGTATCACTCCTTCGTCGTCGATAAAGGCGGTGAGACGGCTGAAGACGTGAGATGGTGGAAGTGTGTCTCCTCCAGCGAGTGTCTTGAGCTCGAGATTGAAAAAAGCAGATTGAGTGGCTTTAATCCAGAATAGCCTGGCTTGTGTCACATCACCCACTGCTTTGTTTGTTGCTGGAGCTGGCTCAGATGCTCGTAGCCTCGAAATAAATCTGAAACAAGCTGCAGTAACATTGAGGAGTTTGGCGAGAGATGAGTATTTGTAGATAAGATCCCAGTGATACTCAGATTTTTGTGCTGTCAGCACATTCGAGATTCCAGGACGAGCTTCCAAGGCACTAGACGGGTCCGTCTCGGTTGTAGTTTTTGGCCATGCCTGGCTGGATTGAGAAAGCCATGGTGGTCCCGTCCACCATAGCTGGTGTTGTTCAAGCTGAGCTGTTGAGATGCCTCGAGATGCGCAGTCGGCTGGATTGGAGGTGCCAGGAACGTGTCGCCAATGCGCATGAGATGTTAGTTCCTGGATCTGCGTTACACGATTCCTGACGTAGTCCTTCCACCGGGCAGCTTGCGATTTGATCCATGTATGTGTCACTTGAGAATCCGTCCACAGGTAGACATTGGCAATGTCGAGCTTGAGATGTGCTTGAACGTATTGCATGAGCTTGGCAAGCATCAATGCAGCAGAGAGTTCGAGTCTCGGGACAGTAAGGCGTTTGAGAGGTGCGACCTTTGTCTTGGCGCACACGAGCGACGTCACTCTGAGATCTGTGGACGGCGAGATGACAGTAATGTAAATTACTGCTGCCATGGCAAGTTGAGATGCGTCAGAGAAGCCATGTAATTCCACTGTCGAGCTGTTGTAGGTGTTGAGCCACCTTGGTATCGAGAGACTGGCCAGTCTTGTGAGATCTTCTCTGATCGCGTTCCATCGAGATGTGACTTGAGACGGCAGTGGATCGTCCCAATCGAGTTTGTACAGCCACAATTCCTGCAAAAGCATTTTAGCACGAATTATAACTGGAGACAAAAGTCCAAGCGGATCAAAAATCTGTGCGACTTCAGATAGAATGAGGCGTTTTGAGAGCCTGTAATGTGTTGGTGCCTTGGTCGCAAACGTGAAATGATCGTTGATCGAGTTCCATCGTAGTCCGAGAATTTTGGTATTGCAGTCGTCGAGAGAAAGAGTTGTTTCTTGAGATGCTGTGGTCGGTGAGACCGCCTGAAGCAGTGCTGCGTGGTTGGAGTGCCACTTGGCAAGTGGGAAACCGCCCGCGCTGCAGAGCTGCAATAGTTGTTGTGCGGTCTCAATCAAGTCTTCGCATGTATCGGCGCCGCCAAAAATGTCGTCGACGTATCTGGCGTGCTTGAGAGATGCCACCGCCAATGGATACTTGTCACCTTCGTCCTCCACAAGTTGTAGTAGTGTCCGGACGGCGAGAAATGGCGCTGCCTTCATGCCATAGGTGACTGTGGTTAAGTTGTACGGAGTTTCAACTCCTTCGTCGTTGACCCACAGTATCCGTTGGAGCTTCCAATCGTCTTCATGGACCTTTATTTGTCGGTACATCTTCGTAATGTCAGTAGCGAAGACGTACTTGTGCTGGCGAACCCATAAGAGAACATCAGTGACGTTGAGCAGTAGGTTTGCACCAGTGTGCATCAAGTCGTTGACTGAAAGTCCTGTTGTTGTCGAGCTCGATCCATTGAAGACTACCCTCAGCTTCGTTGAAGTGCTGTCAGGCTTGAGAACTCCATGGTGTGGCAAATAGTATATAGAATGGTCATTGGCTGAGATTGATGAGGCTTGAGCCATATGGCCGAGTTTCTCGTACTCACTCATAAACGTGTGATACAACTCACGGTATTCGTTGTCCCTCTTCAGCTTGTTGAGGGTGCGTCGCAGACAGGAGTGAGCTGTTTTGTACGAGTTGCCCAAGGCCAATGGAGATGTTTTCATCGGAATTCGCACGATGTATCGCCCAGTTGCATCTCGAGAATGTGTTGCAAGGAAGTGTTCCTCACATTCTTGCTCCTCAGGTGTGAGGCGAGAAGGAGCGTCATTCGGCAGTTCCTCCTGGACCCAAAATTTCGTCAACAGCTGTTGTATTGAGGCGTTGCTCTCGTTGTCGACCATAATGGTGTATGACGAATGTGCTTGACGTTCAGGAGAGTTTGTTGGTCCAAGAACCAACCATCCGAAGATTGAGAGCTGGGCGATTGGCGTTGATGGTGGCCCTCTGATAATGTTCGGCTTTATAATCTGACCATAGTAGTCTGCACCAATGATGATATCCACGGGTCGTGGGTGCAGATACCGTGGGTCTGCCAGTTTGAGGTTATCGAGATGAGGCCAGTTTGCTTGTAGAATGTGGCAGGCAGGTAAAATCGTCGTTAATGTTCGCAGAACATGAGCTCGAAGATAGATGGTAGTCTCAATATAAATTGATTTTACCTGGAGCATGGTGACACCACGAGTTTGAGCCACTTGGTTTCCACTAACGCCAAGAATAGAGATGTGAGATGATGTGCGTTGAATTCCGAGTTCGAGTATCAGAGCCTCTGTGACGAAAGTCAATTCAGATCCTGCGTCGACCAGCAGCCTCACGTCGTGGAATGCTGTTGATGAAGCGACCTGAGCGATGGCTGTTGCCAGGAGAGTGTGGTTGCCATATGTGGCGGTTGCCACAAGCCTTTGACCATTGCACGAGTTTGAGCACGAGTTTGAGAGCGAAGTTGACCACGAGCTTGAGTGAGGGATGGATCGCTGATCCACCTCCTCTTGGGCGACGACTGCACCAACACCTCAGCCTGAGGTGCTGGTTGCTGGTTGGCTCCTCGGCAGATGAAGAAGAGTGTGGTGAGTCTCACCACACTCCTTGCAGCGATGGGGAGACTTGCAGTTTGCAGTCACGTGTCTCCCCAGACAGTTGTGGCACAACGAGATGTTCTTCACGAACTGCCTGCGTGCTGGAACTGAGAGACCCCGGAACTTTGTGCACGACACAACAAAGTGATCCTCTTGGCAGCAGTCGCAGGGGTAGAACTGCTGCTGTTGTGGGCGATACTGGGTCCCAGGTATCTTGCTCCTTTGCACTGATGGTCGTGCTTGGGCTGCAGAGTGGGAGGCTCGCTGAGCACTCACCACCTGCGCACTTGTTGGTGCTTTGTGGGGCTGGCTGGAGCCTCCGGCAGCAGCCTCCGAAGCCTCAATGGCCACTGCCTGGTTGGAGACAAACGCAACCAGCTGCTTCCGGGTGGGCAATGAATCAGAGGAGCCAATATGGACTTCCCAGGCCTCCCTGGTGGTCTTGTCCATGCAATGGACGGCCTGGTGAATTAGCATTGCACTGTGCACTTCCTCGAGCGTCGCCAGAGAACAGAGCGCGGTGTCGACGTCACGGACCGTAGCAATGATTTGCCTCAGGCCCTTGGCGGTGCGTTGTTTGATGGGTACCATGGACTGCAGTTTGCAGATTTGGGCCTGGACCAGGGCCCTCCTGTTATGGTACCGCTGCTGGAGCCTCTCCCACGATGGTGCGAAGGAGTCTCCTTGCACGGGGAGAGACGAGATGAGATCTAAGGGTTCACCTGTCAGGCTCCCCCTTAGATATTGGAGCCGTTCAACGTCACTAATCGAGTCGTTGTCCACGATTAGTGACGTGAACAGCTCACTGAAAGCTGCCCACTTCGTAAAATCTCCCTCGAACGTCGGCAGGGAGATCTTCGGAAGCTTCGGAGTCGCCGTTGGTGCTCCCATCCTTTCTCGGAGGCTAGCCTTTCGCAGCTCGACGGTGACGTTGTGCTGCAGCCTGCTAAGTCTGCTGAAGATTTCCATAGCCAACGCGCTGGCGGCCTGGTCGTAATCTCCGGTCATGTACTCATGGTCGTCGTACCCGCGGGGCCACGACACCTCGATGAAGGCATGCTCCTTCCTAAATGCCTTCAGGAGCTCCTCCGATTGAGCCCTGAGCTGTTGAATTTCCTCGACAGGGAGGAGGACGTCGTCGGCAGGTAGTGACTCGAGGAGTCTCCGCAAGTTCTTCACCCGACCGACTTGGGTTCTTGTCTTAAACATTAAGTCGGTCGGGAGTCCAGGTGACGAGGCCCTGGTGCGTCGCACCGTCTCGATAGGAGGGGTGGCCGCCTGGACTGTCACCGTCGGTGTCGTCTGCTTGGCGGCTGGAGAGAGAGCTCGCGCTGCGGGTTTCTCCTTCTTCAGCTCCTTCTCCTTCTCCTTCGTCGGCTCCTTCTCCTTCTCCGTCGACGAGAGAGGGGGAGCCTCCTCCTTCTGCAGGTCGGCCATGTCAGTGTCGGCACTGGTGGGGATGAGATCCGCCGGTGTTGCTAACGGCGCGAAAGTGTCCACAATAAGAGTCACGAAAAGTCACCTTCACTGACTCTAAACACAATACACAATTGCGACGCAACGGTTTTGACCCGGCTAACGACCGCATGGCTCGAGTTCGAAAATGGCACACGTGTTACACACGATACCGATGAGATGATTTCTGGCTCAGAAATAAGTCTATGAGCGCGAAAGTTATGTAGCCTGAGAATTTAGTCACTGCACTTCACACAAAGTCTCACCCCTATCCGGCTCGAAGGACCAAATGTTCGAGATTTCGGTGGTTTATCTCGAGATAATTGCCGGGATGGTGTTAAGCCGGGGTTGAGACAAGTAAATTCACAATGATTAACAGTCGTTTATTCTCAGGTACATTTTTGAGAGTTTGATAGTCTATCGAGCGAGCACATTAGAGATTTGATCGTTGATCGCGCGTGTTTCGTTAGCGAGATTTCGAGATTGAGTTGTATATTTGAGAATAAAGTCCACGAGATTATATTAATGCACAGAGGACTGTTTAAGAGATCGAGAAGCACGAAGTGAACCACGTTGCGCCGCAATGTAGCTGCCACATAATTATATTAATTATGTGGCATTTCTGTGCAATGAACTATCGTTCGATATTGAAAAGGTAATCAGTAACTTACATAATCTCGTGGCTCACAAGTATGCAGGAAACACAATTACACTCGCTAACGAAACTCTTAGAAAACACGTGCGTTCGCAATTTGAATCGTACGTAAAGTGAGAGTGCCGGTCGCACGTGGGCTACCGGTAGCCGGCGAGATGCGTGACGTCACACCATGTGACTTCGGGCGCTCAGGAGCTGCTGCCGCCGAAGTCCTGTGGCCGGTGACCCAATTACTTCGGGAGATTCCCGAACACGAAGTTACAGCCAAAAAACCAAAGACTTGATTAAACGAGGAAGAGCCTTGGTCGACAACTACAACTGAAACAATTTTTTTTTAAAGATGGGCTTTCGCTGATAGTCCAATCTTAAGGTACGCGTCGAGAGCTTCAAGAAAATGTATGATTAGCATAGGTTTCGATCGGTGTTTCGAAAGTTACAGGCGATTATAGAAAATCGAGGAAACGGTAAGGAATACATATCCCGTGCAATTTATTTCGGCAAAAAATGGAAAGTGTTTCGGTCGACTTGTGCTTATACGTGCTTAAAGAGGATGGAAAGAGGATCACAAAAATCGCAGGCAGAGCTTTCTAAGTGCATTATTTTCGAAGTTATAGCAAAAAACCAATAACTTGATTAATCGAGGAAGAGCCATGGTCGACCAGTACAACTGAAACAATTTTTTTTTAATGATGGGCTTTCGCTGATAGTCCTATCTTAAGGCACGCGTCGAGAGCTTCAAGAAAATGTATGATTATCATAGGTTTCGATCGGTGTTTCGCAAGTTACAGGCGATTAAAGAAAATCGAGGAAACGGTAAGGAATACATACCCCTTGCAATTTATTTCGACAAGAAATGGAAAGTTTTTCGATCGACTTGTGCTTATACACGCTTAAAGAGGATGGAAAGGGCATCACAAAAATCGCAGGCAGAGCCTCCTAAGTGCATTATTTTCGAAGTTACAGCCAAAAAACCAATAACTTGATTATTCGAGGAAGAGCGTTGGTCGACCACTACTACTGAAACAATATTTTTTTAAAAGATGGGCTTTCGCTGATAGTCCTAACTTAAGGTACGCGTCGAGAGCTTCAAGAAAATGTATGATTAGCATAGGTTTCGATAGGTGTTTCGAAAGTTACAGGCGATTATAGAAAATCGAGGAAACGGTAAGGAATACATACCCCTTGCAATTTATTTCGGCAAGAAATGGAAAGTTTTTCGATCGACTTGTGCTTATACATGCTTAAAGAGGATGAAAAGAGGATCACAAAAATCGCAGGCAGAGCTTTCTATGTGCATTATTTTCGAAGTTATAGGCAAAAAACCAATAACTTGATTAATCGAGGAAGAGCCTTGGTCGACCACTACTACCGAAACAATATTTTTTTTAAAGATGGGCTGTCGCTGATAGTCCTATCTCAAGGTACGCGTCGACAGCTTCAAGAAAATGTATGATTAGCATAGGTTTCGATCGGTGTTTCGAAAGTTACAGGCGATTATAGAAAATCAAGGAAACGGTAAGGAATACATACCCCTTGCAATTTATTTCGGCAAAAAATGGAAAGTTTTTTGATCGACTTGTGCTTATACGCGCTTAAAGAGGATGGAAAGGGCATCACAAAAATCGCAGGCAGAGCCTCCTAAGTGCATTATTTTCGAAGTTACAGCCAAAAAACCAAAGGCTTGATTAATCGAAGAAGAGCCTTGGTCGACCACTACTACTGAAACATTATTATTTTTTAAAGATGGGCTTTCGCTGATAGACCTATCTTAAGGTACGCGACGAGAGCTTCAAGAAAATGTATGATCATCATAGGTTTCGATCGGTGTTTCGAAAGTTACAGGCGATTAAAGAAAATCGAGGAAACGGTAAGGAATCAATACCCCTTGCAATTTATTTCGGCAAAAAATGGAAAGTGTGTCGGTCGACTTGTAATGAATCATGCTTAAAGAGGATGGAAAGAGAATCACAAAAATCGCAGGCAGAACTTTCTAAGTGCATTATTTTCGAAGTTATAGCCAAAAAACCAATAAGTTGATTAATCGAGGAAGAGCCTTGGTCGACCACTACTACTGAAACAATATTTTTTTTTAAAGATCAGCTGTCGCTGATAGTCCTATCTTCAGGTACGCGTCGACAGCTTTAAGAAAATGTATGATTATCATAGGTTTCGATCGGTGTTTCGAAAGTTACAGGCGATTAAAGAAAATCGAGGAAACGGTAAGGAATCAATACCCCTTTGCAATTTATTTCGGCAAAAAATGGAAAGTTTTTCGATCGACTTGTGCTTATACGCGCTTAAAGAGGATGGAAAGGGCATCACAAAAATCGCAGGCAGAGCCTCCTAAGTGCATTATTTTCGAAGTTACAGCCAAAAAACCAAAGGCTTGATTAATCGAAGAAGAGCCTTGGTCGACCACTACTACTGAAACAATATTTTTTTTTAAGGATAGCTGTCGCTGATAGTCCTATCTTAAGGTACGGGTCGACAGCTTCAAGAAAATGTATGATAATCATAGGTTTCGATCGGTGTTTCGAAAGTTACAGGCGATTATAGAAAATCGAGGAAACGGTAAGGAATACATACCCCTTGCAATTTATTTCGGCAAGAAAGAGAAAGTTTTTCGATCGACTTGTGCTTATACAGGCTTAAAGAGGATGGAAAGGGCATCACAAAAATCGCAGGCAGAGCCTCCTAAGTGCATTATTTTCGAAGTGTTCGAGATTTCGGTGGTTTATCTCGAGATAATTGCCGGGATGGTGTTAAGCCGGGGTTGAGACAAGTAAATTCACAATGATTAACAGTCGTTTATTCTCAGGTACATTTTTGAGAGTTTGATAGTCTATCGAGCGAGCACATTAGAGATTTGATCGTTGATCGCGCGTGTTTCGTTAGCGAGATTTCGAGATTGAGTTGTATATTTGAGAATAAAGTCCACGAGATTATATTAATGCACAGAGGACTGTTTAAGAGATCGAGAAGCACGAAGTGAACCACGTTGCGCCGCAATGTAGCTGCCACATAATTATATTAATTATGTGGCATTTCTGTGCAATGAACTATCGTTCGATATTGAAAAGGTAATCAGTAACTTACATAATCTCGTGGCTCACAAGTATGCAGGAAACACAATTACACTCGCTAACGAAACTCTTAGAAAACACGTGCGTTCGCAATTTGAATCGTACGTAAAGTGAGAGTGCCGGTCGCACGTGGGCTACCGGTAGCCGGCGAGATGCGTGACGTCACACCATGTGACTTCGGGCGCTCAGGAGCTGCTGCCGCCGAAGTCCTGTGGCCGGTGACCCAATTACTTCGGGAGATTCCCGAACACGAAGTTACAGCCAAAAAACCAAAGACTTGATTAAACGAGGAAGAGCCTTGGTCGACAACTACAACTGAAACAATTTTTTTTTAAAGATGGGCTTTCGCTGATAGTCCTATCTTAAGGCACGCGTCGAGAGCTTCAAGAAAATGTATGATTATCATAGGTTTCGATCGGTGTTTCGAAAGTTACAGGCGATTAAAGAAAATCGAGGAAACGGTAAGGAATACATACCCCTTGCAATTTATTTCGGCAAGAAAGAGAAAGTTTTTCGATCGACTTGTGCTTATACAGGCTTAAAGAGGATGGAAAAAGCATCACAAAAATCGCAGGCAGAGCCTCCTAAGTGCATTATTTTCGAAGTTACAGCCAAAAAACCAAAGACTTGATTAAACGAGGAAGGGCTTTGGTCGACCACTACTACTGAAACAATATTTTTTTAAAAGATGGGCTTTCGCTGATAGTCCTATCTTAAGGTACGCGTCGAGAGCTTCAAGAAAATGTATGATTAGCATAGGTTTCGATCGGTGTTTCGAAAGTTACAGGCGATTATAGAAAATCGAGGAAACGGTAAGGAATACAAACCCCGTGCAATTTATTTCGGGAAAAAATGGAAAGTGTTTCGGTCGACTTGTGCTTATACATGCTTAAACAGGATGGAAAGAGGATCACAAAAATCGCAGGCAGAGCTTTCTAAGTGCATTATTTTCGAAGTTATAGCCAAAAAACCAATAACTTGATTAATCGAGGAAGAGCCTTGGTCGACCACTACTACTGAAACAATATTTTTTTAAAAGATGGGCTTTCGCTGATAGTCCTATCTTAAGGTACGCGTCGAGAGCTTCAAGAAAATGTATGATTAGCATATGTTTCGATCGGTGTTTCGAAAGTTACAGGCGATTATAGAAAATCGAGAAAACGGTAAGGAATACATACCCCTTGCAATTTATTTCGGCAAGAAATGGAAAGTTTTTCGATCGACTTGTACTTATACACGCTTAAAGAGGATGGAAAGGGCATCATAAAAATCGCAGGCAGATCCTCCTAAGTGCATTATTTTCGAAGTTACAGCCAAAAAACCAAAGGCTTGATTATTCGAAGAAGAGCCTTGGTCGACCACTACAACTGAAACAATTTTTTTTTTAAGATGGGCTTTCGCTAATAGTCCTATCTTAAGGTACGCGTCGAGAGCTTCAAGAAAATGTATGATTATCATAGGTTTCGATCAGTGTTTCGAAAGTTACAGGCGATTATAGAAAATCGAGGAAACGGTAAGGAATACATACCCCTTGCAATTTATTTCGGCAAGAAATGGAAAGTTTTTCGATCGACTTGTGCTTATACAGGCTTAAAGAGGATGGAAAGGGCATCACAAAAATCTCAGGCAGAGCCTCCTAAGTGCATTATTTTCGAAGTTACAGCCAAAAAACCAAAGACTTGATTAAACGAGGAAGAGTCTTGGTCGACAACTACAACTGAAACAATTTTTTTTTAAAGATGGGCTTTCGCTGATAGTCCTATCTTAAGGCACGCGTCGAGAGCTTCAAGAAAATGTATGATTATCATAGGTTTCGATCTACGTTTCGAAAGTTACAGGCGATTATAGAAAATCGAGGAAACGGTAAGGAATACATACCCCGTGCAATTTATTTCGGCAAAAAATGGAAAGTGTTTCGGTCGACTTGTGCTTATACATGCTTAAACAGGATGGAAAGAAGATCACAAAAATCGCAGGCAGAGCTTTCTAAGTGCATTATTTTCGAAGTTATAGCCAAAAAACCAATAACTTGATTAATCGAGGAAGAGCCTTGGTCGACCACTACTACTGAAACAATATTTTTTTTAAAGATGGGCTGTCGCTGATAGTCCTATCTCAAGGTACGCGTCGACAGCTTCAAGAAAATGAATGATTAGCATAGGTTTCGATCGGTGTTTCGAAAGTTACAGGCGATTATAGAAAATCGAGGAAACGGTAAGGAATACATACCCCTTGCAACTTATTTCGGCAAGAAATGGAAAGTTTTTCGATCGACTTGTGCTTATACACGCTTAAAGAGGATGGACAGGGCATCACAAAAATCGCAGGCAGAGCCTCCTAAGTGCATTATTTTCGAAGTTACAGCCAAAAAACCAAAGGCTTGATTAATCGAAGAAGAGCCTTGGTCGACCACTACTACTGAAACAATATTTTTTTTTAAGGATGAGCTGTCGCTGATAGTCCTATCTTAAGGTACGGTTCGACAGCTTCAAGAAAATGTATGATAAGCATAGGTTTCGATCGGTGTTTCGAAAGTTACAGGCGATTATAGAAAATCGAGGAAACGGTAAGGAATACATACCCCTTGCAATTTATTTCGGCAAGAAAGAGAAAGTTTTTCGATCGACTTGTGCTTATACAGGCTTAAAGAGGATGGAAAGAGGATCACAAAAATCGCAGGCAGAGCTTTCTAAGTGCATTATTTTCGAAGTTATAGCCAAAAAACCAATAACTTGATTAATCGAGGAAGAGCCTTGGTCGACCACTACTACTGAAACAATATTTTTTTTAAAGATGGGCTGTCGCTGATAGTCCTATCTCAAGGTACGCGTCGACAGCTTCAAGAAAATGTATGATTAGCATAGGTTTCGATCGGTGTTTCGAAAGTTACAGGCGATTATAGAAAATCAAGAAAACGGTAAGGAATACATACCCCTTGCAATTTATTTCGGCAAGAAATGGAAAGTTTTTCGATCGACTTGTGCTTATACACGCGTATAGAGGATGGAAAGGGCATCACAAAAATCGCAGGCAGAGCCTCCTAAGTGCATTATTTTCGAAGTTACAGCCAAAAAACCAAAGGCTTGATTAATCGAAGAAGAGCCTTGGTCGACCACTACTACTGAAACAATATTTTTTTTTAAGGATGAGCTGTCGCTGATAGTCCTATCTTAAGGTACGGTTCGACAGCTTCAAGAAAATGTATGATAAGCATAGGTTTCGATCGGTGTTTCGAAAGTTACAGGCGATTATAGAAAATCGAGGAAACGGTAAGGAATACATACCCCTTGCAATTTATTTCGGCAAGAAAGAGAAAGTTTTTCGATCGACTTGTGCTTATACAGGCTTAAAGAGGATGGAAAGAGGATCACAAAAATCGCAGGCAGAGCTTTCTAAGTGCATTATTTTCGAAGTTATAGCCAAAAAACCAATAACTTGATTAATCGAGGAAGAGCCTTGGTCGACCACTACTACTGAAACAATATTTTTTTTAAAGATGGGCTGTCGCTGATAGTCCTATCTCAAGGTACGCGTCGACAGCTTCAAGAAAATGTATGATTAGCATAGGTTTCGATCGGTGTTTCGAAAGTTACAGGCGATTATAGAAAATCAAGAAAACGGTAAGGAATACATACCCCTTGCAATTTATTTCGGCAAGAAATGGAAAGTTTTTCGATCGACTTGTGCTTATACACGCGTAAAGAGGATGGAAAGGGCATCACAAAAATCGCAGGCAGAGCTTCCTAAGTGCATTATTTTCGAAGTTACAGCCAAAAAACCAATAACTTGATTATTCGAGGAAGAGCCTTGGTCGACCACTACTACTGAAACAATATTTTTTTAAAAAATGGGCTTTCGCTGATAGTCCTATCTTAAGGTACGCGTCGAGAGCTTCAAGAAAATGTATGATTAGCATAGGTTTCGATCGGTGTTTCGAAAGTTACAGGCGATTATAGAAAATCGAGGAAACGGTAAGGAATACATACCCCGTGCAATTTATTTCGGCAAAAAATGGAAAGTGTTTCGGTCGACTTGTGCTTATACGTGCTTAAAGAGGATGGAAAGAGGATCACAAAAATCGCAGGCAGAGCTTTCTAAGTGCATTATTTTCGAAGTTATAGCAAAAAACCAATAACTTGATTAATCGAGGAAGAGCCATGGTCGACCAGTACAACTGAAACAATTTTTTTTTAATGATGGGCTTTCGCTGATAGTCCTATCTTAAGGCACGCGTCGAGAGCTTCAAGAAAATGTATGATTATCATAGGTTTCGATCGGTGTTTCCCAAGTTACAGGCGATTAAAGAAAATCGAGGAAACGGTAAGGAATACATACCCCTTGCAATTTATTTCGACAAGAAATGGAAAGTTTTTCGATCGACTTGTGCTTATACACGCTTAAAGAGGATGGAAAGGGCATCACAAAAATCGCAGGCAGAGCCTCCTAAGTGCATTATTTTCGAAGTTACATCCAAAAAAACCAATAACTTGATTATTCGAGGAAGAGCGTTGGTCGACCACTACTACTGAAACAATATTTTTTTAAAAGATGGGCTTTCGCTGATAGTCCTAACTTAAGGTACGCGTCGAGAGCTTCAAGAAAATGTATGATTAGCATAGGTTTCGATAGGTGTTTCGAAAGTTACAGGCGATTATAGAAAATCGAGGAAACGGTAAGGAATACATACCCCTTGCAATTTATTTCGGCAAGAAATGGAAAGTTTTTCGATCGACTTGTGCTTATACATGCTTAAAGAGGATGAAAAGAGGATCACAAAAATCGCAGGCAGAGCTTTCTATGTGCATTATTTTCGAAGTTATAGGCAAAAATCCAATAACTTGATTAATCGAGGAAGAGCCTTGGTCGACCACTACTACTGAAACAATATTTTTTTAAAAGACGGGCTGTCGCTGATAGTCCTATCTCAAGGTACGCGTCGACAGCTTCAAGAAAATGTATGATTAGCATATGTTTCGATCGGTGTTTCGAAAGTTACAGGCGATTATAGAAAATCGAGGAAACGGTAAGGAATACATACCCCTTGCAATTTATTTCGGCAAGAAATGGAAAGTTTTTCGATCGACTTGTGCTTATACACGCTTAAAGAGGATGGAAAGGGCATCACAAAAATCGCAGGCAGAGCCTCCTAAGTGCATTATTTTCGAAGTTACAGCCAAAAAACCAATAACTTGATTAATCGAGGAAGAGCCTTGGTCGACCACTACTACCGAAACAATATTTTTTTTAAAGATGGGCTGTCGCTGATAGTCCTATCTCAAGGTACGCGTCGACAGCTTCAAGAAAATGTATGATTAGCATAGGTTTCGATCGGTGTTTCGAAAGTTACAGGCGATTATAGAAAATCAAGGAAACGGTAAGGAATACATACCCCTTGCAATTTATTTCGGCAAAAAATGGAGAGTTTTTCGATCGACTTGTGCTTATACGCGCTTAAAGAGGATGGAAAGGGCATCACAAAAATCGCAGGCAGAGCCTCCTAAGTGCATTATTTTCGAAGTTACAGCCAAAAAACCAAAGGCTTGATTAATCGAAGAAGAGCCTTGGTCGACCACTACTACTGAAACATTATTATTTTTTAAAGATGGGCTTTCGCTGATAGACCTATCTTAAGGTACGCGACGAGAGCTTCAAGAAAATGTATGATCATCATAGGTTTCGATCGGTGTTTCGAAAGTTACAGGCGATTAAAGAAAATCGAGGAAACGGTAAGGAATCAATACCCCTTGCAATTTATTTCGGCAAAAAATGGAAAGTGTGTCGGTCGACTTGTAATGAATCATGCTTAAAGAGGATGGAAAGAGGATCACAAAAATCGCAGGCAGAACTTTCTAAGTGCATTATTTTCGAAGTTATAGCCAAAAAACCAATAAGTTGATTAATCGAGGAAGAGCCTTGGTCGACCACTACTACTGAAACAATATTTTTTTTTTAAAGATCAGCTGTCGCTGATAGTCCTATCTTCAGGTACGCGTCGACAGCTTTAAGAAAATGTATGATTATCATAGGTTTCGATCGGTGTTTCGAAAGTTACAGGCGATTAAAGAAAATCGAGGAAACGGTAAGGAATCAATACCCCTTGCAATTTATTTCGGCAAAAAATGGAAAGTGTGTCGGTCGACTTGTAATGATACATGCTTAAAGAGGATGGAAAGAGGATCACAAAAATCGCAGGCAGAACTTTCTAAGTGCATCATTTTCGAAGTTATAGCCAAAAAACCAATAACTTGATTAATCGAGGAAGAGCCTTGGTCGACCACTACTACTGAAACAATATTTTTTTTAAAGATGGGCTGTCGCTGATAGTCCTATCTCAAGGTACGCGTCGACAGCTTCAAGAAAATGTATGATTAGCATAGGTTTCGATCGGTGTTTCGAAAGTTACAGGCGATTATAGAAAATCAAGAAAACGGTAAGGAATACATACCCCTTGCAATTTATTTCGGCAAGAAATGGAAAGTTTTTCGATCGACTTGTGCTTATACACGCGTAAAGAGGATGGAAAGGGCATCACAAAAATCGCAGGCAGAGCCTCCTAAGTGCATTATTTTCGAAGTTACAGCCAAAAAACCAATAACTTGATTATTCGAGGAAGAGCCTTGGTCGACCACTACTACTGAAACAATATTTTTTTAAAAAATGGGCTTTCGCTGATAGTCCTATCTTAAGGTACGCGTCGAGAGCTTCAAGAAAATGTATGATTAGCATAGGTTTCGATCGGTGTTTCGAAAGTTACAGGCGATTATAGAAAATCGAGGAAAGGGTAAGGAATACATACCCCGTGCAATTTATTTCGGCAAAAAATGGAAAGTGTGTCGGTCGACTTGTAATGAATCATGCTTAAAGAGGATGGAAAGAGGATCACAAAAATCGCAGGCAGAGCTTTCTAAGTGCATTATTTTCGAAGTTATAGCAAAAAACCAATAACTTGATTAATCGAGGAAGAGCCATGGTCGACCAGTACAACTGAAACAATTTTTTTTTAATGATGGGCTTTCGCTGATAGTCCTATCTTAAGGCACGCGTCGAGAGCTTCAAGAAAATGTATGATTATCATAGGTTTCGATCGGTGTTTCGCAAGTTACAGGCGATTAAAGAAAATCGAGGAAACGGTAAGGAATACATACCCCTTGCAATTTATTTCGACAAGAAATGGAAAGTTTTTCGATCGACTTGTGCTTATACACGCTTAAAGAGGATGGAAAGGGCATCACAAAAATCGCAGGCAGAGCCTCCTAAGTGCATTATTTTCGAAGTTACAGCCAAAAAACCAATAACTTGATTATTCGAGGAAGAGCGTTGGTCGACCACTACTACTGAAACATTATTATTTTTTAAAGATGGGCTTTCGCTGATAGACCTATCTTAAGGTACGCGACGAGAGCTTCAAGAAAATGTATGATCATCATAGGTTTCGATCGGTGTTTCGAAAGTTACAGGCGATTAAAGAAAATCGAGGAAACGGTAAGGAATCAATACCCCTTGCAATTTATTTCGGCAAAAAATGGAAAGTGTGTCGGTCGACTTGTAATGAATCATGCTTAAAGAGGATGGAAAGAGGATCACAAAAATCGCAGGCAGAACTTTCTAAGTGCATTATTTTCGAAGTTATAGCCAAAAAACCAATAAGTTGATTAATCGAGGAAGAGCCTTGGTCGACCACTACTACTGAAACAATATTTTTTTTTAAAGATCAGCTGTCGCTGATAGTCCTATCTTCAGGTACGCGTCGACAGCTTTAAGAAAATGTATGATTATCATAGGTTTCGATCGGTGTTTCGAAAGTTACAGGCGATTAAAGAAAATCGAGGAAACGGTAAGGAATCAATACCCCTTGCAATTTATTTCGGCAAAAAATGGAAAGTGTGTCGGTCGACTTGTAATGATACATGCTTAAAGAGGATGGAAAGAGGATCACAAAAATCGCAGGCAGAACTTTCTAAGTGCATCATTTTCGAAGTTATAGCCAAAAAAACCAATAACTTGATTAATCGAGGAAGAGCCTTGGTCGACCACTACTACTGAAACAATATTTTTTTTAAAGATGGGCTGTCGCTGATAGTCCTATCTCAAGGTACGCGTCGACAGCTTCAAGAAAATGTATGATTAGCATAGGTTTCGATCGGTGTTTCGAAAGTTACAGGCGATTATAGAAAATCAAGGAAACGGTAAGGAATACATACCCCTTGCAATTTATTTCGGCAATAATGGAAAGTTTTTCGATCGACTTGTGCTTATACGCGCTTAAAGAGGATGGAAAGGGCATCACAAAAATCGCAGGCAGAGCCTCCTAAGTGCACTATTTTCGAAGTTACAGCCAAAAAACCAAAGGCTTGATTAATCGAAGAAGAGCCTTGGTCGACCACTACTACTGAAACATTATTTTTTTTCAAAGATGGGCTTTCGCTGATAGACCTATCTTAGGGTACGCGTCGAGAGCTTCAAGAAAATGTATGATCATCATAGGTTTCGATCGGTGTTTCGAAAGTTACAGGCGATTAAAGAAAATCGAGGAAACGGTAAGGAATGAATACCCCTTGCAATTTATTTCGGCAAAAAATGGAAAGTGTTTCGGTCGACTTGTGCTGCTACATGCTTAAAGAGGATGGAAAGAGGATCACAAAAATCGCAGGCAGAGCTTTCTAAGTGCATTATTTTCGAAGTTATAGCCAAAAAACCAATAACTTGATTAATGGAGGAAGAGCCTTGGTCGACCACTACTACTGAAACAATATTTTTTTTAAAGATGGGCTGTCGCCGATAGTCCTATCTCAAGGTACGCGTCGATAGCTTCAAGAAAATGTATGATTAGCGTAGGTTTCGATCGATGTTTCGAAAGTTACAGGCGATTATAGAAAATCAAGAAAACGGTAAGGAATACATACCCCTTGCAATTCATTTCGGCAAAAAATGGAAAGTTTTTCGATCGACTTGTACTTATACACGCTTAAAGAGGATGGAAAGGGCATCACAACAATCGCAGGCAGAGCCTCCTGAGTGCATTATTTTCGAAGTTACAGCCAAAAAACCAAAGGCTTGATTATTCGAAGAAGAGCCTTGGTCGACCACTACAACTGAAACAATTTTTTTTTTAAGATGGGATTTCGCTAATAGTCCTATCTTAAGGTACGCGTCGAGAGCTTCAAGAAAATGTATGATTATCATAGGTTTCGATCGGTGTTTCGAAAGTTACAGGCGATTAAAGAAAATCGAGGAAACGGTAAGGAATACATACTCCTTGCAATTTATTTCGGCAAGAAATGGAAAGTTTTTCGATCGACTTGTGCTTATACACGCTTAAAGAGGATGGAAAGAGGATCACAAAAATCGCAGGCAGAGCTTTCTAAGTGCATTATTTTCGAAGTTATAGCCAAAAAACCAATAACTTGATTAATCGAGGAAGAGCCTTGGTCGACCACTACTACTGAAACAATATTTTTTTTAAAGATGGGCTGTCGCTGATAGTCCTATCTCAAGGTACGCGTCGACAGCTTCAAGAAAATGTATGATTCGCAATAGGTTTCGATCGGTGTTTCGAAAGTTACAGGCGATTAAAGAAAATCGAGGAAACGGTAAGGAATACATACCCCTTGCAATTTATTTCGGCAAGAAATGGAAAGTTTTTCGATCGGCTTGTACTTATACACGCTTAAAGAGGATGGAAAGGGCATCACAAAAATCGCAGGCAGAGCCTCCTAAGTGCATTATTTTCGAAGTTACAGCCAAAAAACCAAAGGCTTGATTATTCGAAGATGAGCCTTGGTCGACCACTACAACTGAAACAATTTTTTTTTTAAGATGGGCTTTCGCTAATAGTCCTATCTTAAGGTACGCGTCGAGAGCTTCAAGAAAATGTATGATTATCATAGGTTTCGATCGGTGTTTCGAAAGTTACAGGCGATTATAGAAAATCGAGGAAACGGTAAGGAATACATACCCCTTGCAATTTATTTCGGCAAGAAATGGAAAGTTTTTCGATCGACTTGTGCTTATACACGCTTAAAGAGGATGGAAAGGGCATCACAAAAATCGCAGGCAGAGCCTCCTAAGTGCATTATTTTCGAAGATACAGCCAAAAAACCAAAGACTTGATTAAACGAGGAAGAGCCTTGGTCGACAACTACAACTGAAACAATTTTTTTTTAAAGATGGGCTTTCGCTGATAGTCCTATCTTAAGGCACGCGTCGAGAGCTTCAAGAAAATGTATGATTATCATAGGTTTCGATCGGTGTTTCGAAAGTTACAGGCAATTAAAGAAAATCGAGGAAACGGTAAGGAATACATACTCCTTGCAATTTATTTCGGCAAGAAATGGAAAGTTTTTCGATCGACTTGTGCTTATACACGCTTAAAGAGGATGGAAAGGGCATCACAAAAATCGCAGGCAGAGCCTCCTAAGTGCATTATTTTCGAAGTTACAGCCAAAAAACCAAAGACTTGATTAAACGAGGAAGAGCCTTGGTCGACAACTACAACTGAAACAATTTTTTTTTAAAGATGGGCTTTCGCTGGTAGTCCTATCTTAAGGCACGCGTCGAGTGCTTCAAGAAAATGTATGATTATCATAGGTTTCGATCGGTGTTTCGAAAGTTACAGGCGATTATAGAAAATCGAGGAAACGGTAAGGAATACATACCCCTTGCAATTTATTTCGGCAAGAAATGGAAAGTTTTTCGATCGACTTGTACTTATACACGCTTAAAGAGGATGGAAAGGGCATCACAAAAATCGCAGGCAGAGCCTCCTAAGTGCATTATTTTCGAAGTTACAGCCAAAAAACCAAAGGCTTGATTATTCGAAGAAGAGCCTTGGTCGACCACTACTACTGAAACAATATTTTTTTAAAAGATG
This sequence comes from Anoplius nigerrimus, assembly GCA_914767735.1. Taxonomy (NCBI): domain Eukaryota; kingdom Metazoa; phylum Arthropoda; class Insecta; order Hymenoptera; family Pompilidae; genus Anoplius; species Anoplius nigerrimus. The sequence continues at coordinate 27,615 of CAJZBX010000221.1, forward strand.
GGCTTTCGCTAATAGTCCTATCTTAAGGTACGCGTCGAAAGCTTCAAGAAAATGTATGATTAGCATATGTTTCGATCGGTGTTTCGAAAGTTACAGGCGATTATAGAAAATCGAGGAAACGGTAAGGAATACATACCCCTTCCAATTTATTTCGGCAAGAAATGGAAAGTTTTTCGATCGACTTGTACTTATACACGCTTAAAGAGGATGGAAAGGGCATCACAAAAATCGCAGGCAGAGCCTCCTGAGTGCATTATTTTCGAAGTTACAGCCAAAAAACCAAAGGCTTGATTATTCGAAGAAGAGCCTTGGTCGACCACTACAACTGAAACAATTTTTTTTTTAAGATGGGATTTCGCTAATAGTCCTATCTTAAGGTACGCGTCGAGAGCTTCAAGAAAATGTATGATTATCATAGGTTTCGATCGGTGTTTCGAAAGTTACAGGCGATTATAGAAAATCGAGTAAACGGTAAGGAATACATACCCCTTGCAATTTATTTCGGCAAGAAATGGAAAGTTTTTCGATCGACTTGTGCTTTTACACGCGTAAAGAGGATGGAAAGGGCATCACAAAAATCGCAGGCAGAGCCTCCTAAGTGCATTATTTTCGAAGTTACAGCCAAAAAACCAAAGACTTGATTAAACGAGGAAGAGCCTTGGTCGACAACTACAACTGAAACAATTTTTTTTTAAAGATGGGCTTTCGCTGATAGTCCTATCTTAAGGCACGCGTCGAGAGCTTCAAGAAAATGTATGATTATCATAGGTTTCGATCGGTGTTTCGAAAGTTACAGGCGATTAAAGAAAATCGAGGAAACGGTAAGGAATACATACTCCTTGCAATTTATTTCGGCAAGAAATGGAAAGTTTTTCGATCGACTTGTGCTTATACACGCTTAAAGAGGATGGAAAGGGCATCACAAAAATCGCAGGCAGAGCCTCCTAAGTGCATTATTTTCGAAGTTACAGCCAAAAAACCAAAGGCTTGATTAATCGAAGAAGAGCCTTGGTCGACAACTACAACTGAAACAATTTTTTTTTAAAGATGGGCTTTCGCTGATAGTCCTATCTTAAGGCACGCGTCGAGAGCTTCAAGAAAATGTATGATTATCATAGGTTTCGATCGGTGTTTCGAAAGTTACAGGCGATTAAAGAAAATCGAGGAAACGGTAAGGAATACATACCCCTTGCAATTTATTTCGGCAAGAAAGAGAAAGTTTTTCGATCGACTTGTGCTTATACAGGCTTAAAGAGGATGGAAAGGGCATCACAAAAATCGCAGGCAGAGCCTCCTAAGTGCATTATTTTCGAAGTTACAGCCAAAAAACCAAAGACTTGATTAAACGAGGAAGAGCCTTGGTCGACATCTACAACTGAAACAATTTTTTTTTAAAGATGGGCTTTCGCTGGTAGTCCTATCTGAAGGCACGCGTCGAGTGCTTCAAGAAAATGTATGATTATCATAGGTTTCGATCGGTGTTTCGAAAGTTACAGGCGATTATAGAAAATCGAGGAAACGGTAAGGAATACATACCCCTTGCAATTTATTTCGGCAAGAAATGGAAAGTTTTTCGATCGACTTGTACTTATACACGCTTAAAGAGGATGGAAAGGGCATCACAAAAATCGCAGGCAGAGCCTCCTAAGTGCATTATTTTCGAAGTTACAGCCAAAAAACCAAAGGCTTGATTATTCGAAGAAGAGCCTTGGTCGACCACTACTACTGAAACAATATTTTTTTAAAAGATGGGCTTTCGCTAATAGTCCTATCTTAAGGTACGCGTCGAAAGCTTCAAGAAAATGTATGATTAGCATATGTTTCGATCGGTGTTTCGAAAGTTACAGGCGATTATAGAAAATCGAGGAAGCGGTAAGGAATACATACCCCTTGCAATTTATTTCGGCAAGAAATGGAAAGTTTTTCGATCGACTTGTGCTTATACACGCGTAAAGAGGATGGAAAGGGCATCACAAAAATCGCAGGCAGAGCCTCCTAAGTGCATTATTTTCGAAGTTACAGCCAAAAAACCAATAACTTGATTAATCGAGGAAGAGCCTTGGTCGACCACTACTACTGAAACAATATTTTTTTAAAAAATGGGCTTTCGCTGATAGTCCTAACTTAAGGTACGCGTCGAGAGCTTCAAGAAAATGTATGATTAGCATAGGTTTCGATAGGTGTTTCGAAAGTTACAGGCGATTATAGAAAATCGAGGAAACGGTAAGGAATACATACCCCTTGCAATTTATTTCGGCAAGAAATGGAAAGTTTTTCGATCGACTTGTGCTTATACACGCTTAAAGAGGATGGAAAGGGCATCACAAAAATCGCAGGCAGAGCCTCCTAAGTGCATTATTTTCGAAGTTACAGCCAAAAAACCAAAGGCTTGATTATTCGAAGAAGAGCCTTGGTCGACCACTACTACTGAAACAATATTTTTTTAAAAGATGGGCTTTCGCTAATAGTCCTATCTTAAGGTACGCGTCGAAAGCTTCAAGAAAATGTATGATTAGCATATGTTTCGATCGGTGTTTCGAAAGTTACAGGCGATTATAGAAAATCGAGGAAACGGTAAGGAATACATACCCCTTCCAATTTATTTCGGCAAGAAATGGAAAGTTTTTCGATCGACTTGTACTTATACACGCTTAAAGAGGATGGAAAGGGCATCACAAAAATCGCAGGCAGAGCCTCCTGAGTGCATTATTTTCGAAGTTACAGCCAAAAAACCAAAGGCTTGATTATTCGAAGAAGAGCCTTGGTCGACCACTACAACTGAAACAATTTTTTTTTTAAGATGGGATTTCGCTAATAGTCCTATCTTAAGGTACGCGTCGAGAGCTTCAAGAAAATGTATGATTATCATAGGTTTCGATCGGTGTTTCGAAAGTTACAGGCGATTATAGAAAATCGAGTAAACGGTAAGGAATACATACCCCTTGCAATTTATTTCGGCAAGAAATGGAAAGTTTTTCGATCGACTTGTGCTTATACACGCGTAAAGAGGATGGAAAGGGCATCACAAAAATCGCAGGCAGAGCCTCCTAAGTGCATTATTTTCGAAGTTACAGCCAAAAAACCAAAGACTTGATTAAACGAGGAAGAGCCTTGGTCGACAACTACAACTGAAACAATTTTTTTTTAAAGATGGGCTTTCGCTGATAGTCCTATCTTAAGGCACGCGTCGAGAGCTTCAAGAAAATGTATGATTATCATAGGTTTCGATCGGTGTTTCGAAAGTTACAGGCGATTAAAGAAAATCGAGGAAACGGTAAGGAATACATACTCCTTGCAATTTATTTCGGCAAGAAATGGAAAGTTTTTCGATCGACTTGTGCTAATACACGCTTAAAGAGGATGGAAAGGGCATCACAAAAATCGCAGGCAGAGCCTCCTAAGTGCATTATTTTCGAAGTTACAGCCAAAAAACCAAAGGCTTGATTAATCGAAGAAGAGCCTTGGTCGACAACTACAACTGAAACAATTTTTTTTTAAAGATGGGCTTTCGCTGATAGTCCTATCTTAAGGCACGCGTCGAGAGCTTCAAGAAAATGTATGATTATCATAGGTTTCGATCGGTGTTTCGAAAGTTACAGGCGATTAAAGAAAATCGAGGAAACGGTAAGGAATACATACCCCTTGCAATTTATTTCGGCAAGAAAGAGAAAGTTTTTCGATCGACTTGTGCTTATACAGGCTTAAAGAGGATGGAAAGGGCATCACAAAAATCGCAGGCAGAGCCTCCTAAGTGCATTATTTTCGAAGTTACAGCCAAAAAACCAAAGACTTGATTAAACGAGGAAGAGCCTTGGTCGACAACTACAACTGAAACAATTTTTTTTTAAAGATGGGCTTTCGCTGGTAGTCCTATCTGTAGGCACGCGTCGAGTGCTTCAAGAAAATGTATGATTATCATAGGTTTCGATCGGTGTTTCGAAAGTTACAGGCGATTATAGAAAATCGAGGAAACGGTAAGGAATACATACCCCTTGCAATTTATTTCGGCAAGAAATGGAAAGTTTTTCGATCGACTTGTACTTATACACGCTTAAAGAGGATGGAAAGGGCATCACAAAAATCGCAGGCAGAGCCTCCTAAGTGCATTATTTTCGAAGTTACAGCCAAAAAACCAAAGGCTTGATTATTCGAAGAAGAGCCTTGGTCGACCACTACTACTGAAACAATATTTTTTTAAAAGATGGGCTTTCGCTAATAGTCCTATCTTAAGGTACGCGTCGAAAGCTTCAAGAAAATGTATGATTAGCATATGTTTCGATCGGTGTTTCGAAAGTTACAGGCGATTATAGAAAATCGAGGAAGCGGTAAGGAATACATACCCCTTGCAATTTATTTCGGCAAGAAATGGAAAGTTTTTCGATCGACTTGTGCTTATACACGCGTAAAGAGGATGGAAAGGGCATCACAAAAATCGCAGGCAGAGCCTCCTAAGTGCATTATTTTCGAAGTTACAGCCAAAAAACCAATAACTTGATTAATCGAGGAAGAGCCTTGGTCGACCACTACTACTGAAACAATATTTTTTTAAAAAATGGGCTTTCGCTGATAGTCCTAACTTAAGGTACGCGTCGAGAGCTTCAAGAAAATGTATGATTAGCATAGGTTTCGATAGGTGTTTCGAAAGTTACAGGCGATTATAGAAAATCGAGGAAACGGTAAGGAATATATACCCCTTGCAATTTATTTCGGCAAGAAATGGAAAGTTTTTCGATCGACTTGTGCTTATACACGCTTAAAGAGGATGGAAAGGGCATCACAAAAATCGCAGGCAGAGCCTCCTAAGTGCATTATTTTCGAAGTTACAGCCAAAAAACCAATAACTTGATTAATCGAAGAAGAGCCTTGGTCGACCACTACTACTGAAACATTATTATTTTTTAAAGATGGGCTTTCGCTGAGAGTCCTATCTCAAGGTACGCGTCGACAGCTTCAAGAAAATGTATGATTAGCATAGGTTTCGATCGGTGTTTCGAAAGTTACAGGCGATTATAGAAAATCAAGGAAACGGTAAGGAATACATACCCCTTGCAATTTATTTCGGCAAAAAATGGAAAGTTTTTCGATCGACTTGTGCTTATACGCGCTTAAAGAGGATGGAAAGGGCATCACAAAAATCGCAGGCAGAGCCTCCTAAGTGCATTATTTTCGAAGTTACAGCCAAAAAACCAAAGGCTTGATTAATCGAAGAAGAGCCTTGGTCGACCACTACTTCTGAAACATTATTTTTTTTTAAAGATGGGCTTTCGCTGATAGACCTATCTTAGGGTACGCGTCGAGAGCTTCAAGAAAATGTATGATCATCATAGGTTTCGATCGGTGTTTCGAAAGTTACAGGCGATTAAAGAAAATCGAGGAAACGGTAAGGAATGAATACCCCTTGCAATTTATTTCGGCAAAAAATGGAAAGTGTTTCGGTCGACTTGTGCTGCTACATGCTTAAAGAGGATGGAAAGAGGATCACAAAAATCGCAGGCAGAGCTTTCTAAGTGCATCATTTTCGAAGTTATAGCGAAAAAACCAATAACTTGATTAATGGAGGAAGAGTCTTGGTCGACCACTACTACTGAAACAATATTTTTTTTAAAGATGGGCTGTCGCCGATAGTCCTATCTCAAGGTACGCGTCGATAGCTTCAAGAAAATGTATGATTAGCGTAGGTTTCGATCGGTGTTTCGAAAGTTACAGGCGATTAAAGAAAATCCAGGAAACGGTAAGGAATGAATACCCCTTGCAATTTATTTCGGCAAAAAATGGAGAGTGTTTCGGTCGACTTGTGCTGCTACATGCTTAAAGAGGATGGAAAGAGGATCACAAAAATCGCAGGCAGAGCTTTCTAAGTGCATTATTTTCGAAGTTACAGCCAAAAAACCAAAGGCTTGATTATTCGAAGATGAGCCTTGGTCGACCACTACAACTGAAACAATTTTTTTTTTAAGATGGGCTTTCGCTAATAGTCCTATCTTAAGGTACGCGTCGAGAGCTTCAAGAAAATGTATGATTATCATAGGTTTCGATCGGTGTTTCGAAAGTTACAGGCGATTATAGAAAATCGAGGAAACGGTAAGGAATACATACCCCTTGCAATTTATTTCGGCAAGAAATGGAAAGTTTTTCGATCGACTTGTGCTTATACACGCTTAAAGAGGATGGAAAGGGCATCACAAAAATCGCAGGCAGAGCCTCCTAAGTGCATTATTTTCGAAGATACAGCCAAAAAACCAAAGACTTGATTAAACGAGGAAGAGCCTTGGTCGACAACTACAACTGAAACAATTTTTTTTTAAAGATGGGCTTTCGCTGATAGTCCTATCTTAAGGCACGCGTCGAGAGCTTCAAGAAAATGTATGATTATCATAGGTTTCGATCGGTGTTTCGAAAGTTACAGGCAATTAAAGAAAATCGAGGAAACGGTAAGGAATACATACTCCTTGCAATTTATTTCGGCAAGAAATGGAAAGTTTTTCGATCGACTTGTGCTTATACACGCTTAAAGAGGATGGAAAGGGCATCACAAAAATCGCAGGCAGAGCCTCCTAAGTGCATTATTTTCAAAGTTACAGCCAAAAAACCAAAGACTTGATTAAACGAGGAAGAGCCTTGGTCGACAACTACAACTGACACAATTTTTTTTTAAAGATGGGCTTTCGCTGATAGTCCTATCTTAAGGCACGCGTCGAGAGCTTCAAGAAAATGTATGATTATCATAGGTTTCGATCGGTGTTTCGAAAGTTACAGGCGATTAAAGAAAATCGAGGAAACGGTAAGGAATACATACTCCTTGCAATTTATTTCGGCAAGAAATGGAAAGTTTTTCGATCGACTTGTGCTTACACACGCTTAAAGAGGATGGAAAGGGCATCACAAAAATCGCAGGCAGAGCCTCCTAAGTGCATTATTTTCGAAGTTACAGCCAAAAAACCAAAGGCTTGATTATTCGAAGATGAGCCTTGGTCGACCACTACAACTGAAACAATTTTTTTTTTAAGATGGGCTTTCGCTAATAGTCCTATCTTAAGGTACGCGTCGAGAGCTTCAAGAAAATGTATGATTATCATAGGTTTCGATCGGTGTTTCGAAAGTTACAGGCGATTATAGAAAATCGAGGAAACGGTAAGGAATACATACCCCTTGCAATTTATTTCGGCAAGAAATGGAAAGTTTTTCGATCGACTTGTGCTTATACACGCTTAAAGAGGATGGGAAGGGCATCACAAAAATCGCAGGCAGAGCCTCCTAAGTGCATTATTTTCGAAGATACAGCCAAAAAACCAAAGACTTGATTAAACGAGGAAGAGCCTTGGTCGACAACTACAACTGAAACAATTTTTTTTTAAAGATGGGCTTTCGCTGATAGTCCTATCTTAAGGCACGCGTCGAGAGCTTCAAGAAAATGTATGATTATCATAGGTTTCGATCGGTGTTTCGAAAGTTATAGGCAATTAAAGAAAATCGAGGAAACGGTAAGGAATACATACTCCTTGCAATTTATTTCGGCAAGAAATGGAAAGTTTTTCGATCGACTTGTGCTTATACACGCTTAAAGAGGATGGAAAGGGCATCACAAAAATCGCAGGCAGAGCCTCCTAAGTGCATTATTTTCGAAGTTACAGCCAAAAAACCAAAGGCTTGATTAATCGAAGAAGAGCCTTGGTCGACAACTACAACTGAAACAATTTTTTTTTAAAGATGGGCTTTCGCTGATAGTCCTATCTTAAGGCACGCGTCGAGAGCTTCAAGAAAATGTATGATTATCATAGGTTTCGATCGGTGTTTCGAAAGTTACAGGCGATTAAAGAAAATCGAGGAAACTGTAAGGAATACATACCCCTTGCAATTTATTTCGGCAAGAAAGAGAAAGTTTTTCGATTGACTTGTGCTTATACAGGCTTAAAGAGGATGGAAAGGGCATCACAAAAATCGCAGGCAGAGCCTCCTAAGTGCATTATTTTCGAAGTTACAGCCAAAAAACCAAAGACTTGATTAAACGAGGAAGAGCCTTGGTCGACAACTACAACTGAAACAATTTTTTTTTAAAGATGGGCTTTCGCTGGTAGTCCTATCTTAAGGCACGCGTCGAGTGCTTCAAGAAAATGTATGATTATCATAGGTTTCGATCGGTGTTTCGAAAGTTACAGGCGATTATAGAAAATCGTGGAAACGGTAAGGAATACATACCCCTTGCAATTTATTTCGGCAAGAAATGGAAAGTTTTTCGATCGCCTTGTACTTATACACGCTTAAAGAGGATGGAAAGGGCATCACAAAAATCGCAGGCAGAGCCTCCTAAGTGCATTATTTTCGAAGTTACAGCCAAAAAACCAAAGGCTTGATTATTCGAAGAAGAGCCTTGGTCGACCACTACTACTGAAACAATATTTTTTTAAAAGATGGGCTTTCGCTAATAGTCCTATCTTAAGGTACGCGTCGAAAGCTTCAAGAAAATGTATGATTAGCATATGTTTCGATCGGTGTTTCGAAAGTTACAGGCGATTATAGAAAATCGAGGAAACGGTAAGGAATACATACCCCTTGCAATTTATTTCGGCAAGAAATGGAAAGTTTTTCGATCGACTTGTACTTATACACGCTTAAAGAGGATGGAAAGGGCATCACAAAAATCGCAGGCAGAGCCTCCTGAGTGCATTATTTTCGAAGTTACAGCCAAAAAACCAAAGGCTTGATTATTCGAAGAAGAGCCTTGGTCGACCACTACAACTGAAACAATTTTTTTTTTAAGATGGGATTTCGCTAATAGTCCTATCTTAAGGTACGCGTCGAGAGCTTCAAGAAAATGTATGATTATCATAGGTTTCGATCGGTGTTTCGAAAGTTACAGGCGATTATAGAAAATCGAGTAAACGGTAAGGAATACATACCCCTTGCAATTTATTTCGGCAAGAAATGGAAAGTTTTTCGATCGACTTGTGCTTATACACGCGTAAAGAGGATGGAAAGGGCATCACAAAAATCGCAGGCAGAGCCTCCTAAGTGCATTATTTTCGAAGTTACAGCCAAAAAACCAAAGACTTGATTAAACGAGGAAGAGCCTTGGTCGACAACTACAACTGACACAATTTTTTTTTAAAGATGGGCTTTCGCTGATAGTCCTATCTTAAGGCACGCGTCGAGAGCTTCAAGAAAATGTATGATTATCATAGGTTTCGATCGGTGTTTCGAAAGTTACAGGCGATTAAAGAAAATCGAGGAAACGGTAAGGAATACATACTCCTTGCAATTTATTTCGGCAAGAAATGGAAAGTTTTTCGATCGACTTGTGCTTATACACGCTTAAAGAGGATGGAAAGGGCATCACAAAAATCGCAGGCAGAGCCTCCTAAGTGCATTATTTTCGAAGTTACAGCCAAAAAACCAAAGGCTTGATTAATCGAAGAAGAGCCTTGGTCGACAACTACAACTGAAACAATTTTTTTTTAAAGATGGGCTTTCGCTGATAGTCCTATCTTAAGGCACGCGTCGAGTGCTTCAAGAAAATGTATGATTATCATAGGTTTCGATCGGTGTTTCGAAAGTTACAGGCGATTATAGAAAATCGAGGAAACGGTAAGGAATACATACCCCTTGCAATTTATTTCGGCAAGAAATGGAAAGTTTTTCGATCGACTTGTACTTATACACGCTTAAAGAGGATGGAAAGGGCATCACAAAAATCGCAGGCAGAGACTCCTAAGTGCATTATTTTCGAAGTTACAGCCAAAAAACCAAAGGCTTGATTATTCGAAGAAGAGCCTTGGTCGACCACTACTACTGAAACAATATTTTTTTAAAAGATGGACTTTCGCTAATAGTCCTATCTTAAGGTACGCGTCGAAAGCTTCAAGAAAATGTATGATTAGCATATGTTTCGATCGGTGTTTCGAAAGTTACAGGCGATTATAGAAAATCGAGGAAACGGTAAGGAATACATACCCCTTGCAATTTATTTCGGCAAGAAATGGAAAGTTTTTCGATCGACTTGTACTTATACACGCTTAAAGAGGATGGAAAGGGCATCACAAAAATCGCAGGCAGAGCCTCCTAAGTGCATTATTTTCGAAGTTACAGCCAAAAAACCAAAGACTTGATTAAACGAGGAAGAGCCTTGGTCGACAACTACAACTGACACAATTTTTTTTTAAAGATGGGCTTTCGCTGATAGTCCTATCTTAAGGCACGCGTCGAGAGCTTCAAGAAAATGTATGATTATCATAGGTTTCGATCGGTGTTTCGAAAGTTACAGGCGATTAAAGAAAATCGAGGAAACGGTAAGGAATACATACTCCTTGCAATTTATTTCGGCAAGAAATGGAAAGTTTTTCGATCGACTTGTGCTTACACACGCTTAAAGAGGATGGAAAGGGCATCACAAAAATCGCAGGCAGAGCCTCCTAAGTGCATTATTTTCGAAGTTACAGCCAAAAAACCAAAGGCTTGATTATTCGAAGATGAGCCTTGGTCGACCACTACAACTGAAACAATTTTTTTTTTAAGATGGGCTTTCGCTAATAGTCCTATCTTAAGGTACGCGTCGAGAGCTTCAAGAAAATGTATGATTATCATAGGTTTCGATCGGTGTTTCGAAAGTTACAGGCGATTATAGAAAATCGAGGAAACGGTAAGGAATACATACCCCTTGCAATTTATTTCGGCAAGAAATGGAAAGTTTTTCGATCGACTTGTACTTATACACGCTTAAAGAGGATGGAAAGGGCATCACAAAAATCGCAGGCAGAGCCTCCTCAGTGCATTATTTTCGAAGTTACAGCCAAAAAACCAAAGGCTTGATTATTCGAAGAAGAGCCTTGGTCGACCACTACAACTGAAACAATTTTTTTTTTAAGATGGGATTTCGCTAATAGTCCTATCTTAAGGTACGCGTCGAGAGCTTCAAGAAAATGTATGATTATCATAGGTTTCGATCGGTGTTTCGAAAGTTACAGGCGATTATAGAAAATCGAGTAAACGGTAAGGAATACATACCCCTTGCAATTTATTTCGGCAAGAAATGGAAAGTTTTTCGATCGACTTGTGCTTGTACACGCGTAAAGAGGATGGAAAGGGCATCACAAAAATCGCAGGCAGAGCCTCCTAAGTGCATTATTTTCGAAGTTACAGCCAAAAAACCAAAGACTTGATTAAACGAGGAAGAGCCTTGGTCGACAACTACAACTGAAACAATTTTTTTTTAAAGATGGGCTTTCGCTGATAGTCCTATCTTAAGGCACGCGTCGAGAGCTTCAAGAAAATGTATGATTATCATAGGTTTCGATCGGTGTTTCGAAAGTTACAGGCGATTAAAGAAAATCGAGGAAACGGTAAGGAATACATACTCCTTGCAATTTATTTCGGCAAGAAATGGAAAGTTTTTCGATCGACTTGTGCTTATACACGCTTAAAGAGGATGGAAAGGGCATCACAAAAATCGCAGGCAGAGCCTCCTAAGTGCATTATTTTCGAAGTTACAGCCAAAAAACCAAAGGCTTGATTAATCGAAGAAGAGCCTTGGTCGACAACTACAACTGAAACAATTTTTTTTTAAAGATGGGCTTTCGCTGATAGTCCTATCTTAAGGCACGCGTCGAGAGCTTCAAGAAAATGTATGATTATCATAGGTTTCGATCGGTGTTTCGAAAGTTACAGGCGATTAAAGAAAATCGAGGAAACGGTAAGGAATACATACCCCTTGCAATTTATTTCGGCAAGAAAGAGAAAGTTTTTCGATCGACTTGTGCTTATACAGGCTTAAAGAGGATGGAAAGGGCATCACAAAAATCGCAGGCAGAGCCTCCTAAGTGCATTATTTTCGAAGTTACAGCCAAAAAACCAAAGACTTGATTAAACGAGGAAGAGCCTTGGTCGACAACTACAACTGAAACAATTTTTTTTTAAAGATGGGCTTTCGCTGGTAGTCCTATCTGAAGGCACGCGTCGAGTGCTTCAAGAAAATGTATGATTATCATAGGTTTCGATCGGTGTTTCGAAAGTTACAGGCGATTATAGAAAATCGAGGAAACGGTAAGGAATACATACCCCTTGCAATTTATTTCGGCAAGAAATGGAAAGTTTTTCGATCGACTTGTACTTATACACGCTTAAAGAGGATGGAAAGGGCATCACAAAAATCGCAGGCAGAGCCTCCTAAGTGCATTATTTTCGAAGTTACAGCCAAAAAACCAAAGGCTTGATTATTCGAAGAAGAGCCTTGGTCGACCACTACTACTGAAACAATATTTTTTTAAAAGATGGGCTTTCGCTAATAGTCCTATCTTAAGGTACGCGTCGAAAGCTTCAAGAAAATGTATGATTAGCATATGTTTCGATCGGTGTTTCGAAAGTTACAGGCGATTATAGAAAATCGAGGAAGCGGTAAGGAATACATACCCCTTGCAATTTATTTCGGCAAGAAATGGAAAGTTTTTCGATCGACTTGTGCTTATACACGCGTAAAGAGGATGGAAAGGGCATCACAAAAATCGCAGGCAGAGCCTCCTAAGTGCATTATTTTCGAAGTTACAGCCAAAAAACCAATAACTTGATTAATCGAGGAAGAGCCTTGGTCGACCACTACTACTGAAACAATATTTTTTTAAAAAATGGGCTTTCGCTGATAGTCCTAACTTAAGGTACGCGTCGAGAGCTTCAAGAAAATGTATGATTAGCATAGGTTTCGATAGGTGTTTCGAAAGTTACAGGCGATTATAGAAAATCGAGGAAACGGTAAGGAATACATACCCCTTGCAATTTATTTCGGCAAGAAATGGAAAGTTTTTCGATCGACTTGTGCTTATACACGCTTAAAGAGGATGGAAAGGGCATCACAAAAATCGCAGGCAGAGCCTCCTAAGTGCATTATTTTCGAAGTTACAGCCAAAAAACCAATAACTTGATTAATCGAAGAAGAGCCTTGGTCGACCACTACTACTGAAACAATATTTTTTTAAAAAATGGGCTTTCGCTGATAGTCCTAACTTAAGGTACGCGTCGAGAGCTTCAAGAAAATGTATGATTAGCATAGGTTTCGATAGGTGTTTCGAAAGTTACAGGCGATTATAGAAAATCGAGGAAACGGTAAGGAATACATACCCCTTGCAATTTATTTCGGCAAGAAATGGAAAGTTTTTCGATCGACTTGTGCTTATACACGCTTAAAGAGGATGGAAAGGGCATCACAAAAATCGCAGGCAGAGCCTCCTAAGTGCATTATTTTCGAAGTTACAGCCAAAAAACCAATAACTTGATTAATCGAAGAAGAGCCTTGGTCGACCACTACTACTGAAACATTATTATTTTTTAAAGATGGGCTTTCGCTGAGAGTCCTATCTCAAGGTACGCGTCGACAGCTTCAAGAAAATGTATGATTAGCATAGGTTTCGATCGGTGTTTCGAAAGTTACAGGCGATTATAGAAAATCAAGGAAACGGTAAGGAATACATACCCCTTGCAATTTATTTCGGCAAAAAATGGAAAGTTTTTCGATCGACTTGTGCTTATACGCGCTTAAAGAGGATGGAAAGGGCATCACAAAAATCGCAGGCAGAGCCTCCTAAGTGCATTATTTTCGAAGTTACAGCCAAAAAACCAAAGGCTTGATTAATCGAAGAAGAGCCTTGGTCGACCACTACTTCTGAAACATTATTTTTTTTTAAAGATGGGCTTTCGCTGATAGACCTATCTTAGGGTACGCGTCGAGAGCTTCAAGAAAATGTATGATCATCATAGGTTTCGATCGGTGTTTCGAAAGTTACAGGCGATTAAAGAAAATCGAGGAAACGGTAAGGAATGAATACCCCTTGCAATTTATTTCGGCAAAAAATGGAAAGTGTTTCGGTCGACTTGTGCTGCTACATGCTTAAAGAGGATGGAAAGAGGATCACAAAAATCGCAGGCAGAGCTTTCTAAGTGCATCATTTTCGAAGTTATAGCGAAAAAACCAATAACTTGATTAATGGAGGAAGAGTCTTGGTCGACCACTACTACTGAAACAATATTTTTTTTAAAGATGGGCTGTCGCCGATAGTCCTATCTCAAGGTACGCGTCGATAGCTTCAAGAAAATGTATGATTAGCGTAGGTTTCGATCGGTGTTTCGAAAGTTACAGGCGATTAAAGAAAATCCAGGAAACGGTAAGGAATGAATACCCCTTGCAATTTATTTCGGCAAAAAATGGAGAGTGTTTCGGTCGACTTGTGCTGCTACATGCTTAAAGAGGATGGAAAGAGGATCACAAAAATCGCAGGCAGAGCTTTCTAAGTGCATTATTTTCGAAGTTACAGCCAAAAAACCAAAGGCTTGATTATTCGAAGATGAGCCTTGGTCGACCACTACAACTGAAACAATTTTTTTTTTAAGATGGGCTTTCGCTAATAGTCCTATCTTAAGGTACGCGTCGAGAGCTTCAAGAAAATGTATGATTATCATAGGTTTCGATCGGTGTTTCGAAAGTTACAGGCGATTATAGAAAATCGAGGAAACGGTAAGGAATACATACCCCTTGCAATTTATTTCGGCAAGAAATGGAAAGTTTTTCGATCGACTTGTGCTTATACACGCTTAAAGAGGATGGAAAGGGCATCACAAAAATCGCAGGCAGAGCCTCCTAAGTGCATTATTTTCGAAGATACAGCCAAAAAACCAAAGACTTGATTAAACGAGGAAGAGCCTTGGTCGACAACTACAACTGAAACAATTTTTTTTTAAAGATGGGCTTTCGCTGATAGTCCTATCTTAAGGCACGCGTCGAGAGCTTCAAGAAAATGTATGATTATCATAGGTTTCGATCGGTGTTTCGAAAGTTACAGGCAATTAAAGAAAATCGAGGAAACGGTAAGGAATACATACTCCTTGCAATTTATTTCGGCAAGAAATGGAAAGTTTTTCGATCGACTTGTGCTTATACACGCTTAAAGAGGATGGAAAGGGCATCACAAAAATCGCAGGCAGAGCCTCCTAAGTGCATTATTTTCAAAGTTACAGCCAAAAAACCAAAGACTTGATTAAACGAGGAAGAGCCTTGGTCGACAACTACAACTGACACAATTTTTTTTTAAAGATGGGCTTTCGCTGATAGTCCTATCTTAAGGCACGCGTCGAGAGCTTCAAGAAAATGTATGATTATCATAGGTTTCGATCGGTGTTTCGAAAGTTACAGGCGATTAAAGAAAATCGAGGAAACGGTAAGGAATACATACTCCTTGCAATTTATTTCGGCAAGAAATGGAAAGTTTTTCGATCGACCTTGTGCTTACACACGCTTAAAGAGGATGGAAAGGGCATCACAAAAATCGCAGGCAGAGCCTCCTAAGTGCATTATTTTCGAAGTTACAGCCAAAAAAACCAAAGGCTTGATTATTCGAAGATGAGCCTTGGTCGACCACTACAACTGAAACAATTTTTTTTTAAGATGGGCTTTCGCTAATAGTCCCTATCTTAAGGTACGCGTCGAGAGCTTCAAGAAAATGTATGATTATCATAGGTTTCGATCGGTGTTTCGAAAGTTACAGGCGATTATAGAAAATCGAGGAAACGGTAAGGAATACATACCCCTTGCAATTTATTTCGGCAAGAAATGGAAAGTTTTTCGATCGACTTGTGCTTATACACGCTTAAAGAGGATGGGAAGGGCATCACAAAAATCGCAGGCAGAGCCTCCTAAGTGCATTATTTTCGAAGATACAGCCAAAAAACCAAAGACTTGATTAAACGAGGAGAGCCTTGGTCGACAACTACAACTGAAACAATTTTTTTTTAAAGATGGGCTTTCGCTGATAGTCCTATCTTAAGGCACGCGTCGAGAGCTTCAAGAAAATGTATGATTATCATAGGTTTCGATCGGTGTTTCGAAAGTTATAGGCAATTAAAGAAAATCGAGGAAACGGTAAGGAATACATACCCCTTGCAATTTATTTCGGCAAGAAATGGAAAGTTTTTCGATCGACTTGTGCTTATACACGCTTAAAGAGGATGGAAAGGGCATCACAAAAATCGCAGGCAGAGCCTCCTAAGTGCATTATTTTCGAAGTTACAGCCAAAAAACCAAAGGCTTGATTAATCGAAGAAGAGCCTTGGTCGACAACTACAACTGAAACAATTTTTTTTTTAAAGATGGGCTTTCGCTGATAGTCCCTATCTTAAGGCACGCGTCGAGAGCTTCAAGAAAATGTATGATTATCATAGGTTTCGATCGGTGTTTCGAAAGTTACAGGGCGATTAAAGAAAATCGAGGAAACTGTAAGGAATACATACCCCTTGCAATTTATTTCGGCAAGAAAGAGAAAGTTTTTCGATTGACTTGTGCTTATACAGGCTAAAGAGGATGGAAAGGGCATCACAAAAATCGCAGGCAGAGCCTCCTAAGTGCATTATTTTCGAAGTTACAGCCAAAAAACCAAAGACTTGATTAAACGAGGAAGAGCCTTGGTCGACAACTACAACTGAAACAATTTTTTTTTAAAGATGGGCTTTCGTTGGTAGTCCTATCTTAAGGCACGCGTCGAGTGCTTCAAGAAAATGTATGATTATCATAGGTTTCGATCGGTGTTTCGAAAGTTACAGGCGATTATAGAAAATCGTGGAAACGGTAAGGAATACATACCCCTTGCAATTTATTTCGGCAAGAAATGGAAAGTTTTTCGATCGCCTTGTACTTATACACGCTTAAAGAGGATGGAAAGGGCATCACAAAAATCGCAGGCAGAGCCTCCTAAGTGCATTATTTTCGAAGTTACAGCCAAAAAACCAAAGGCTTGATTATTCGAAGAAGAGCCTTGGTCGACCACTACTACTGAAACAATATTTTTTTAAAAGATGGGCTTTCGCTAATAGTCCTATCTT
>CAJZBX010000222.1:0-7500 GCA_914767735.1 Anoplius nigerrimus
GTTTCGTCAAAATCGTACGGCCAGTTTTTTTTTTACGAATTTTTGAAAGTGCCGAATACGGGCGAAACTCAAAAAATTATTTAAAAATCAACCGAGCGACGCAGCGACTTGACAATTCGTAGGAGCACGTCTCGTGCCAAACTACACGATGACCTAACGTTTAGAGAGTCGACAACGTGAAAAAAAAAAATCTTCATTCCGTCACTCCCGGTCGAGCTGCCAAGCGCTCCAAAAGACTAAGTCCCACGCTCGGCCGAACGGTGGTATACGCTAGCTGCGGTGACTGAACGAAAACTCGAACCAGAGCAGCTAGAGCCTTGAAACTCGCAGGGAAAGTAGTTTGCGTCGATAGAAAGGTGCACTGCGGGTTTCGTCAAAATCGTACGGCCAGTTTTTTTTTTTACGAATTTTTGAAAGTGCCGAATACGGGCGAAACTCAAAAAATTATTTTAAAAATCAACCGAGCGACGCAGCGACTTGACAATTCGTAGGAGCACGTCTCGTGCCATTCTACACGATGACCTAACGTTTAGAGAGTCGAGAACGTGAAAAAAAAAATCTTCATTCCGTCACCCCCTGGTCGAGCTGCCAAGCGCTCCAAAAGACTAAGTCCCACGCTCGGCCGAACGGTGGTATACGCTAGCTGCGGTGACTGAACGAAAACTCGAACCAGAGCAGCTAGAGCCTTGAAACTCGCAGGGAAGGTAGTTTGCGTCGATAGAAAGGTGCACTGCGGGTTTCGTCAAAATCGTACGGCCAGTTTTTTTTTTACGAATTTTGAAAGTGCCGAATACGGGCGCAACCTCAAAAAATTATTTAAAAATCAACCGAGCGACGCAGCGACTTGACAATTCGTAGGAGCACGTCTCGTGCCATTCTACACGATGACCTAACGTTTAGAGAGTCGACAACGTGAAAAAAAAAAATCTTCATTCCGTCACCCCCGGTCGAGCTGCCAAGCGCTCCAAAAGACTAAGTCCCACGCTCGGCCGAACGGTGGTATACGCTAGCTGCGGTGACTGAACGAAAACTCGAACCAGAGCAGCTAGAGCCTTGAAACTCGCAGGGAAAGTAGTTTGCGTCGATAGAAAGGTGCACTGCGGGTTTCGTCCAAAATCGTACGGCCAGTTTTTTTTTTACGAATTTTTGAAAGTGCCGAATACAGGGCGAAACTCAAAAAATTATTTAAAAATCAACCGAGCGACGCAGCGACTTGACAATTCGTAGGAGCACGTCTCGTGCCATTCTACACGATGACCTAACGTTTAGAGAGTCGAAAACGTGAAAAAAAAAAATCTTCATTCCGTCACCCCCGGTCGAGCTGCCAAGCGCTCCAAAAGACTAAGTCCCACGCTCGGCCGAACGGTGGTATACGCTAGCTGCGGTGACTGAACGAAAACTCGAACCAGAGCAGCTAGAGCTTAGAGCCTTGAAACTCGCAGGGAAGGTAGTTTGCGTCGATAGAAAGGTGCACTGCGGGTTTCGTCAAAATCGTACGGCCAGTTTTTTTTTTACGAATTTTTGAAAGTGCCGAATACGGGCGAAACTCAAAAAATTATTTAAAAATCAACCGAGCGACGCAGCGACTTGACAATTCGTAGGAGCACGTCTCGTGCCATTCTACACGATGACCTAACGTTTAGAGAGTCGAGAACGTGAAAAAAAAAAATCTTCATTCCGTCACCCCCTGGTCGAGCTGCCAAGCGCTCCAAAAGACTAAGTCCCACGCTCGGCCGAACGGTGGTATACGCTAGCTGCGGTGACTGAACGAAAACTCGAACCAGAGCAGCTAGAGCCTTGAAACTCGCAGGGAAGGTAGTTTGCGTCGATAGAAAGGTGCACTGCGGGTTTCGTCAAAATCGTACGGCCAGTTTTTTTTTTACGAATTTTTGAAAGTGCCGAATACGGGCGAAACTCAAAAAATTATTTAAAAATCAACCGAGCGACGCAGCGACTTGACAATTCGTAGGAGCACGTCTCGTGCCATTCTACACGATGACCTAACGTTTAGAGAGTCGACAACGTGAAAAAAAAAAATCTTCATTCCGTCACCCCCGGTCGAGCTGCCAAGCGCTCCAAAAGACTAAGTCCCACGCTCGGCCGAACGGTGGTATACGCTAGCTGCGGTGACTGAACGAAAACTCGAACCAGAGCAGCTAGAGCCTTGAAACTCGCAGGGAAAGTAGTTTGCGTCGATAGAAAGGTGCACTGCGGGTTTCGTCAAAATCGTACGGCCAGTTTTTTTTTTACGAATTTTTGAAAGTGCCGAATACGGGCGAAACTCAAAAAATTATTTAAAAATCAACCGAGCGACGCAGCGACTTGACAATTCGTAGGAGCACGTCTCGTGCCATTCTACACGATGACCTAACGTTTAGAGAGTCGAGAACGTGAAAAAAAAAAATCTTCATTCCGTCACCCCCTGGTCGAGCTGCCAAGCGCTCCAAAAGACTAAGTCCCACGCTCGGCCGAACGGTGGTATACGCTAGCTGCGGTGACTGAACGAAAACTCGAACCAGAGCAGCTAGAGCCTTGAAACTCGCAGGGAAGGTAGTTTGCGTCGATAGAAAGGTGCACTGCGGGTTTCGTCAAAATCGTACGGCCAGTTTTTTTTTTACGAATTTTTGAAAGTGCCGAATACGGGCGAAACTCAAAAAATTATTTAAAAATCAACCGAGCGACGCAGCGACTTGACAATTCGTAGGAGCACGTCTCGTGCCATTCTACACGATGACCTAACGTTTAGAGAGTCGAGAACGTGAAAAAAAAAAATCTTCATTCCGTCACCCCCGGTCGAGCTGCCAAGCGCTCCAAAAGACTAAGTCCCACGCTCGGCCGAACGGTGGTATACGCTAGCTGCGGTGACTGAACGAAAACTCGAACCAGAGCAGCTAGAGCCTTGAAACTCGCAGGGAAGGTAGTTTGCGTCGATAGAAAGGTGCACTGCGGGTTTCGTCAAAATCGTACGGCCAGTTTTTTTTTTACGAATTTTTGAAAGTGCCGAATACGGGCGAAACTCAAAAAATTATTTAAAAATCAACCGAGCGACGCAGCGACTTGACAATTCGTAGGAGCACGTCTCGTGCCATTCTACACGATGACCTAACGTTTAGAGAGTCGACAACGTGAAAAAAAAAAATCTTCATTCCGTCACCCCCGGTCGAGCTGCCAAGCGCTCCAAAAGACTAAGTCCCACGCTCGGCCGAACGGTGGTATACGCTAGCTGCGGTGACTGAACGAAAACTCGAACCAGAGCAGCTAGAGCCTTGAAACTCGCAGGGAAAGTAGTTTGCGTCGATAGAAAGGTGCACTGCGGGTTTCGTCAAAATCGTACGGCCAGTTTTTTTTTTACGAATTTTTGAAAGTGCCGAATACGGGCGAAACTCAAAAAATTATTTAAAAATCAACCGAGCGACGCAGCGACTTGACAATTCGTAGGAGCACGTCTCGTGCCATTCTACACGATGACCTAACGTTTAGAGAGTCGAGAACGTGAAAAAAAAAAATCTTCATTCCGTCACCCCCTGGTCGAGCTGCCAAGCGCTCCAAAAGACTAAGTCCCACGCTCGGCCGAACGGTGGTATACGCTAGCTGCGGTGACTGAACGAAAACTCGAACCAGAGCAGCTAGAGCCTTGAAACTCGCAGGGAAGGTAGTTTGCGTCGATAGAAAGGTGCACTGCGGGTTTCGTCAAAATCGTACGGCCAGTTTTTTTTTTACGAATTTTTGAAAGTGCCGAATACGGGCGAAACTCAAAAAATTATTTAAAAATCAACCGAGCGACGCAGCGACTTGACAATTCGTAGGAGCACGTCTCGTGCCATTCTACACGATGACCTAACGTTTAGAGAGTCGACAACGTGAAAAAAAAAAATCTTCATTCCGTCACCCCCGGTCGAGCTGCCAAGCGCTCCAAAAGACTAAGTCCCACGCTCGGCCGAACGGTGGTATACGCTAGCTGCGGTGACTGAACGAAAACTCGAACCAGAGCAGCTAGAGCCTTGAAACTCGCAGGGAAAGTAGTTTGCGTCGATAGAAAGGTGCACTGCGGGTTTCGTCAAAATCGTACGGCCAGTTTTTTTTTTACGAATTTTTGAAAGTGCCGAATACGGGCGAAACTCAAAAAATTATTTAAAAATCAACCGAGCGACGCAGCGACTTGACAATTCGTAGGAGCACGTCTCGTGCCATTCTACACGATGACCTAACGTTTAGAGAGTCGAAAACGTGAAAAAAAAAAATCTTCATTCCGTCACCCCCGGTCGAGCTGCCAAGCGCTCCAAAAGACTAAGTCCCACGCTCGGCCGAACGGTGGTATACGCTAGCTGCGGTGACTGAACGAAAACTCGAACCAGAGCAGCTAGAGCCTTGAAACTCGCAGGGAAAGTAGTTTGCGTCGATAGAAAGGTGCACTGCGGGTTTCGTCAAAATCGTACGGCCAGTTTTTTTTTTACGAATTTTTGAAAGTGCCGAATACGGGCGAAACTTAAAAAATTATTTAAAAATCAACCGAGCGACGCAGCGACTTGAAACTTCGTAGGAGCACGTCTCGTGCCATTCTACACGATGACCTAACGTTTAGAGAGTCGAGAACGTGAAAAAAAAAAATCTTCATTCCGTCACCCCCTGGTCGAGCTGCCAAGCGCTCCAAAAGACTAAGTCCCACGCTCGGCCGAACGGTGGTATACGCTAGCTGCGGTGACTGAACGAAAACTCGAACCAGAGCAGCTAGAGCCTTGAAACTCGCAGGGAAGGTAGTTTGCGTCGATAGAAAGGTGCACTGCGGGTTTCGTCAAAATCGTACGGCCAGTTTTTTTTTTACGAATTTTTGAAAGTGCCGAATACGGGCGAAAATTAAAAAATTATTTAAAAATCAACCGAGCGACGCAGCGACTTGACAATTCGTAGGAGCACGTCTCGTGCCATTCTACACGATGACCTAACGTTTAGAGAGTCGAAAACGTGAAAAAAAAAAATCTTCATTCCGTCACCCCCGGTCGAGCTGCCAAGCGCTCCAAAAGACTAAGTCCCACGCTCGGCCGAACGGTGGTATACGCTAGCTGCGGTGACTGAACGAAAACTCGAACCAGAGCAGCTAGAGCCTTGAAACTCGCAGGGAAAGTAGTTTGCGTCGATAGAAAGGTGCACTGCGGGTTTCGTCAAAATCGTACGGCCAGTTTTTTTTTTACGAATTTTTGAAAGTGCCGAATACGGGCGAAACTCAAAAAATTATTTAAAAATCAACCGAGCGACGCAGCGACTTGACAATTCGTAGGAGCACGTCTCGTGCCATTCTACACGATGACCTAACGTTTAGAGAGTCGAGAACGTGAAAAAAAAAAATCTTCATTCCGTCACCCCCTGGTCGAGCTGCCAAGCGCTCCAAAAGACTAAGTCCCACGCTCGGCCGAACGGTGGTATACGCTAGCTGCGGTGACTGAACGAAAACTCGAACCAGAGCAGCTAGAGCCTTGAAACTCGCAGGGAAAGTAGTTTGCGTCGATAGAAAGGTGCACTGCGGGTTTCGTCAAAATCGTACGGCCAGTTTTTTTTTTACGAATTTTTGAAAGTGCCGAATACGGGCGAAACTCAAAAAATTATTTAAAAATCAACCGAGCGACGCAGCGACTTGACAATTCGTAGGAGCACGTCTCGTGCCATTCTACACGATGACCTAACGTTTAGAGAGTCGAGAACGTGAAAAAAAAAAATCTTCATTCCGTCACCCCCTGGTCGAGCTGCCAAGCGCTCCAAAAGACTAAGTCCCACGCTCGGCCGAACGGTGGTATACGCTAGCTGCGGTGACTGAACGAAAACTCGAACCAGAGCAGCTAGAGCCTTGAAACTCGCAGGGAAGGTAGTTTGCGTCGATAGAAAGGTGCACTGCGGGTTTCGTCAAAATCGTACGGCCAGTTTTTTTTTTACGAATTTTTGAAAGTGCCGAATACGGGCGAAACTCAAAAAATTATTTAAAAATCAACCGAGCGACGCAGCGACTTGACAATTCGTAGGAGCACGTCTCGTGCCATTCTACACGATGACCTAACGTTTAGAGAGTCGAGAACGTGAAAAAAAAAAATCTTCATTCCGTCACCCCCTGGTCGAGCTGCCAAGCGCTCCAAAAGACTAAGTCCCACGCTCGGCCGAACGGTGGTATACGCTAGCTGCGGTGACTGAACGAAAACTCGAACCAGAGCAGCTAGAGCCTTGAAACTCGCAGGGAAGGTAGTTTGCGTCGATAGAAAGGTGCACTGCGGGTTTCGTCAAAATCGTACGGCCAGTTTTTTTTTTACGAATTTTTGAAAGTGCCGAATACGGGCGAAACTCAAAAAATTATTTAAAAATCAACCGAGCGACGCAGCGACTTGACAATTCGTAGGAGCACGTCTCGTGCCATTCTACACGATGACCTAACGTTTAGAGAGTCGACAACGTGAAAAAAAAAAATCTTCATTCCGTCACCCCCGGTCGAGCTGCCAAGCGCTCCAAAAGACTAAGTCCCACGCTCGGCCGAACGGTGGTATACGCTAGCTGCGGTGACTGAACGAAAACTCGAACCAGAGCAGCTAGAGCCTTGAAACTCGCAGGGAAAGTAGTTTGCGTCGATAGAAAGGTGCACTGCGGGTTTCGTCAAAATCGTACGGCCAGTTTTTTTTTTACGAATTTTTGAAAGTGCCGAATACGGGCGAAACTCAAAAAATTATTTAAAAATCAACCGAGCGACGCAGCGACTTGACAATTCGTAGGAGCACGTCTCGTGCCATTCTACACGATGACCTAACGTTTAGAGAGTCGAGAACGTGAAAAAAAAAAATCTTCATTCCGTCACCCCCTGGTCGAGCTGCCAAGCGCTCCAAAAGACTAAGTCCCACGCTCGGCCGAACGGTGGTATACGCTAGCTGCGGTGACTGAACGAAAACTCGAACCAGAGCAGCTAGAGCCTTGAAACTCGCAGGGAAGGTAGTTTGCGTCGATAGAAAGGTGCACTGCGGGTTTCGTCAAAATCGTACGGCCAGTTTTTTTTTTACGAATTTTTGAAAGTGCCGAATACGGGCGAAACTCAAAAAATTATTTAAAAATCAACCGAGCGACGCAGCGACTTGACAATTCGTAGGAGCACGTCTCGTGCCATTCTACACGATGACCTAACGTTTAGAGAGTCGAGAACGTGAAAAAAAAAAATCTTCATTCCGTCACCCCCGGTCGAGCTGCCAAGCGCTCCAAAAGACTAAGTCCCACGCTCGGCCGAACGGTGGTATACGCTAGCTGCGGTGACTGAACGAAAACTCGAACCAGAGCAGCTAGAGCCTTGAAACTCGCAGGGAAGGTAGTTTGCGTCGATAGAAAGGTGCACTGCGGGTTTCGTCAAAATCGTACGGCCAGTTTTTTTTTTACGAATTTTTGAAAGTGCCGAATACGGGCGAAACTCAAAAAATTATTTAAAAATCAACCGAGCGACGCAGCGACTTGACAATTCGTAGGAGCACGTCTCGTGCCATT
>CAJZBX010000222.1:15000-17500 GCA_914767735.1 Anoplius nigerrimus
AATTTAATTGCGGCGAAACATCGATCGTCCGAGCACTCTCTCTCCTTTTCGTTCGATCCCACATTTTGTCGACATTATTCCCTTCCGTATCGTGTTAACGATCTAAGAGCAATCATCGAACCCATGTAGGTTTCAGAGAGAACACTCTCTCCTTTGCGTTCGATCCCACATTTTGTCGACATTATTCCCTTCCGTATCGTGTTAACGACCTAAGAGCAATCATCGAACCATGTAGGTTTCAGAGAGAACACTCTCTCCTTTGCGTTCGATCCCACATTTTGTCGACATTATTCCCTTCCGTATCGTGTTAACGATCTAAGAGCAATCATCGAACATGTAGGTATGAGGGAGAGACACATCGTGGACTGTTCGAGCCCGCTCGCAATTCTTTCGATTATTGCATATATCATTCTCAATACAAATATCGTGCGTGTGAGAGAAGATTCGAGATAATGATGATAAATCATTCATTTCAAACGACGTCTTTTTATTGTGATAGGATACATGTTATTATTTATCCGTACAGAGAATAAATTTTTATGCAGAAAATACCGTTCGACGAGAAACTGGAAGTACATGTACGAGAGAAGAGTACATGGTATAATATTGTATATTGCAACACACCACCGCCTTACACCATGCCGTATGCGCGAGAAGGGTACAAAATGCTCTTAGTCCCGCCTTCACCGTACCGCGTGCGAGAGAAGGCCTATCTCTAACGCCTGTGCTCCGCCTTCACAGAAATGTACGGGAGAAGGGTACACCACCCCCTAGCACCACCGTACACCCATAGAAGGGTACAAACGCACAGTCAATCAGAGAGTCATGGGCCTTACACCATGCCGCACGCGAGAGAAGGGTACACAAGCGAGCCCCGCCTTACACGCAACGCATACGAGAGAAGGGTACAGGAGTGCTTACCAGCGGCCACCGCCTTACACCGTGCCGTATGTGGGAGAAGGGTACAGAGGTCTAAGTCCCCCCCTTTCACCATGCCGCGTGCGAGAGAAGACCTATCTCTAACGCCTGTGCTCCGCCTTCACAGAAATGTACGGGAGAAGGGTACACCACCCCCTAGCACCGCCGTACACCCATAGAAGGGTACAAACGCACAGTCAATCGGAGAGTCATGGGCCTTGCACCATACCGCACGCGAGAGAAGGGTACATATAATACGTTCGAATTTAGACTTTCGACCACACCACCTTACACACCACACATACGAGAGAAGGGTACATTATGCCGCTTGCAATAAATATAATACCAAACCACCTTCACCATCGTCGACATACAAACGAGCACGCGAGAAGGGTACACCGAGAAACTTCCCGCCTTCACAAATTTGCACGAGAGAAGGGTACACCACCCCCTAACACCATCGTACATATCGTAGAAGGGTACACGTTCTCAGAACCGCCTTACAATCAACGTACACGCATGCATGCCCATATACTACTCTTTCTCAATTTTCTTGCAAAGTAGCTGTTCGAGTAATAACTCTGTACGTTCAATTCGTTCGAAAGTATCTCACAAAAACAGACGAACGTCCAGCATTCGCTCGTACGCCTTATCCCTCCTCAGAGGTCAGCGCAAGCAGTTTTTTATATATAAACGACCCTCAGCCAGGCGTGGTCCGGGAATTGTATCCGTGGACCGCAATGTGCGTTCGAAATGTCGATGTTCATGTGTCCTGCAGTTCACAAGTTGACGCGCAATTCGCTGCGTTCTTCATCGACCCACGAGCCAAGTGATCCACCGTTCAGGGTAATCTTTTATATTTTGTGTTGTACAAGGAGAACCCTTGCACAAACTGTATTAGGTACTTTGAAATCTCATGTTTTCTCGGTGCGTGAACAGCCGAGGTGGGTTCCGCACAACCACGATTGTGCGGGCCATTATCGTATCCGCGTATGCAGATTCGTTAACGGCACAGGAGAGACCTTCTTACGAGCGTATCTCATTCAAATAGACTCACAAGGACGTAATGATAAATCAAAGTGCCTCTCCGAAGGACTATACCGTTCGATACTCATCCGACTCGGCCAGATGAGAAAATAGCCCCTCAGAAAGACGGTGTGATATAATTCAAAGAGTATCCTCTAAAGACACTTACGTTCGATACTCATCCGACTCGGCCAGATGAGAAAAAGAGTCTCAGAGGAATACCTAATATGATATTATCCCAAGATTCTCTCTCTAAAGACTACACGTTCGATACTCATCCGACTCGGCCAGATGAGAAAATAGCCTCAGAAAGACATAATGGAAAATCAATGAGAGTCGCTACCTCTCTAAGGACACTCACGTTCGATACTCACCCGACTCGGCCAGATGAGAAAAAGAGCCTCAGAGAAATACCACCAAATATGATATATCCAAGATTCTCTCTAAAGACTACACCGTTCGATACTCATCCGACTCTGCCAGATGAGAAAGTAGTCTCAGAAAGAAGTAATGGTAAATCAAAGTCTCCTCTAAAGACACTTACGTTCGATACTCA
>CAJZBX010000222.1:22500-28271 GCA_914767735.1 Anoplius nigerrimus
GAACGAAAACTCGAACCAGAGCAGCTAGAGCCTTGAAACTCGCAGGGAAAGTAGTTTGCGTCGATAGAAAGGTGCACTGCGGGTTTCGTCAAAATCGTACGGCCAGTTTTTTTTTTACGAATTTTTGAAAGTGCCGAATACGGGCGAAACTCAAAAAATTATTTAAAAATAAACCGAGCGACGCAGCGACTTGACAATTCGTAGGAGCACGTCTCGTGCCATTCTACACGATGACCTAACGTTTAGAGAGTCGAAAACGTGAAAAAAAAAAATCTTCATTCCGTCACCCCCGGTCGAGCTGCCAAGCGCTCCAAAAGACTAAGTCCCACGCTCGGCCGAACGGTGGTATACGCTAGCTGCGGTGACTGAACGAAAACTCGAACCAGAGCAGCTAGAGCCTTGAAACTCGCAGGGAAAGTAGTTTGCGTCGATAGAAAGGTGCACTGCGGGTTTCGTCAAAATCGTACGGCCAGTTTTTTTTTTACGAATTTTTGAAAGTGCCGAATACGGGCGAAACTTAAAAAATTATTTAAAAATCAACCGAGCGACGCAGCGTCTTTAAACTTCGTAGGAGCACGTCTCGTGCCATTCTACACGATGACCTAACGTTTAGAGAGTCGAGAACGTGAAAAAAAAAAATCTTCATTCCGTCACCCCCTGGTCGAGCTGCCAAGCGCTCCAAAAGACTAAGTCCCACGCTCGGCCGAACGGTGGTATACGCTAGCTGCGGTGACTGAACGAAAACTCGAACCAGAGCAGCTAGAGCCTTGAAACTCGCAGGGAAGGTAGTTTGCGTCGATAGAAAGGTGCACTGCGGGTTTCGTCAAAATCGTACGGCCAGTTTTTTTTTTACGAATTTTTGAAAGTGCCGAATACGGGCGAAAATTAAAAAATTATTTAAAAATCAACCGAGCGACGCAGCGACTTGACAATTCGTAGGAGCACGTCTCGTGCCATTCTACACGATGACCTAACGTTTAGAGAGTCGAAAACGTGAAAAAAAAAAAATCTTCATTCCGTCACCCCCGGTCGAGCTGCCAAGCGCTCCAAAAGACTAAGTCCCACGCTCGGCCGAACGGTGGTATACGCTAGCTGCGGTGACTGAACGAAAACTCGAACCAGAGCAGCTAGAGCCTTGAAACTCGCAGGGAAAGTAGTTTGCGTCGATAGAAAGGTGCACTGCGGGTTTCGTCAAAATCGTACGGCCAGTTTTTTTTTTACGAATTTTTGAAAGTGCCGAATACGGGCGAAAATCAAAAAATTATTTAAAAATCAACCGAGCGACGCAGCGACTTGACAATTCGTAGGAGCACGTCTCGTGCCATTCTACACGATGACCTAACGTTTAGAGAGTCGAGAACGTGAAAAAAAAAAATCTTCATTCCGTCACCCCCTGGTCGAGCTGCCAAGCGCTCCAAAAGACTAAGTCCCACGCTCGGCCGAACGGTGGTATACGCTAGCTGCGGTGACTGAACGAAAACTCGAACCAGAGCAGCTAGAGCCTTGAAACTCGCAGGGAAAGTAGTTTGCGTCGATAGAAAGGTGCACTGCGGGTTTCGTCAAAATCGTACGGCCAGTTTTTTTTTTACGAATTTTTGAAAGTGCCGAATACGGGCGAAACTCAAAAAATTATTTAAAAATCAACCGAGCGACGCAGCGACTTGACAATTCGTAGGAGCACGTCTCGTGCCATTCTACACGATGACCTAACGTTTAGAGAGTCGAGAACGTGAAAAAAAAAAATCTTCATTCCGTCACCCCCTGGTCGAGCTGCCAAGCGCTCCAAAAGACTAAGTCCCACGCTCGGCCGAACGGTGGTATACGCTAGCTGCGGTGACTGAACGAAAACTCGAACCAGAGCAGCTAGAGCCTTGAAACTCGCAGGGAAGGTAGTTTGCGTCGATAGAAAGGTGCACTGCGGGTTTCGTCAAAATCGTACGGCCAGTTTTTTTTTTACGAATTTTTGAAAGTGCCGAATACGGGCGAAACTCAAAAAATTATTTAAAAATCAACCGAGCGACGCAGCGACTTGACAATTCGTAGGAGCACGTCTCGTGCCATTCTACACGATGACCTAACGTTTAGAGAGTCGAGAACGTGAAAAAAAAAAATCTTCATTCCGTCACCCCCTGGTCGAGCTGCCAAGCGCTCCAAAAGACTAAGTCCCACGCTCGGCCGAACGGTGGTATACGCTAGCTGCGGTGACTGAACGAAAACTCGAACCAGAGCAGCTAGAGCCTTGAAACTCGCAGGGAAGGTAGTTTGCGTCGATAGAAAGGTGCACTGCGGGTTTCGTCAAAATCGTACGGCCAGTTTTTTTTTTACGAATTTTTGAAAGTGCCGAATACGGGCGAAACTCAAAAAATTATTTAAAAATCAACCGAGCGACGCAGCGACTTGACAATTCGTAGGAGCACGTCTCGTGCCATTCTACACGATGACCTAACGTTTAGAGAGTCGACAACGTGAAAAAAAAAAATCTTCATTCCGTCACCCCCGGTCGAGCTGCCAAGCGCTCCAAAAGACTAAGTCCCACGCTCGGCCGAACGGTGGTATACGCTAGCTGCGGTGACTGAACGAAAACTCGAACCAGAGCAGCTAGAGCCTTGAAACTCGCAGGGAAAGTAGTTTGCGTCGATAGAAAGGTGCACTGCGGGTTTCGTCAAAATCGTACGGCCAGTTTTTTTTTTACGAATTTTTGAAAGTGCCGAATACGGGCGAAACTCAAAAAATTATTTAAAAATCAACCGAGCGACGCAGCGACTTGACAATTCGTAGGAGCACGTCTCGTGCCATTCTACACGATGACCTAACGTTTAGAGAGTCGAGAACGTGAAAAAAAAAAATCTTCATTCCGTCACCCCCTGGTCGAGCTGCCAAGCGCTCCAAAAGACTAAGTCCCACGCTCGGCCGAACGGTGGTATACGCTAGCTGCGGTGACTGAACGAAAACTCGAACCAGAGCAGCTAGAGCCTTGAAACTCGCAGGGAAGGTAGTTTGCGTCGATAGAAAGGTGCACTGCGGGTTTCGTCAAAATCGTACGGCCAGTTTTTTTTTTTACGAATTTTTGAAAGTGCCGAATACGGGCGAAACTCAAAAAATTATTTAAAAATCAACCGAGCGACGCAGCGACTTGACAATTCGTAGGAGCACGTCTCGTGCCATTCTACACGATGACCTAACGTTTAGAGAGTCGAGAACGTGAAAAAAAAAAATCTTCATTCCGTCACCCCCGGTCGAGCTGCCAAGCGCTCCAAAAGACTAAGTCCCACGCTCGGCCGAACGGTGGTATACGCTAGCTGCGGTGACTGAACGAAAACTCGAACCAGAGCAGCTAGAGCCTTGAAACTCGCAGGGAAGGTAGTTTGCGTCGATAGAAAGGTGCACTGCGGGTTTCGTCAAAATCGTACGGCCAGTTTTTTTTTTACGAATTTTTGAAAGTGCCGAATACGGGCGAAACTCAAAAAATTATTTAAAAATCAACCGAGCGACGCAGCGACTTGACAATTCGTAGGAGCACGTCTCGTGCCATTCTACACGATGACCTAACGTTTAGAGAGTCGACAACGTGAAAAAAAAAAATCTTCATTCCGTCACCCCCGGTCGAGCTGCCAAGCGCTCCAAAAGACTAAGTCCCACGCTCGGCCGAACGGTGGTATACGCTAGCTGCGGTGACTGAACGAAAACTCGAACCAGAGCAGCTAGAGCCTTGAAACTCGCAGGGAAAGTAGTTTGCGTCGATAGAAAGGTGCACTGCGGGTTTCGTCAAAATCGTACGGCCAGTTTTTTTTTTACGAATTTTTGAAAGTGCCGAATACGGGCGAAACTCAAAAAATTATTTAAAAATCAACCGAGCGACGCAGCGACTTGACAATTCGTAGGAGCACGTCTCGTGCCATTCTACACGATGACCTAACGTTTAGAGAGTCGAGAACGTGAAAAAAAAAAATCTTCATTCCGTCACCCCTGGTCGAGCTGCCAAGCGCTCCAAAAGACTAAGTCCCACGCTCGGCCGAACGGTGGTATACGCTAGCTGCGGTGACTGAACGAAAACTCGAACCAGAGCAGCTAGAGCCTTGAAACTCGCAGGGAAGGTAGTTTGCGTCGATAGAAAGGTGCACTGCGGGTTTCGTCAAAATCGTACGGCCAGTTTTTTTTTTACGAATTTTTGAAAGTGCCGAATACGGGCGAAACTCAAAAAATTATTTAAAAATCAACCGAGCGACGCAGCGACTTGACAATTCGTAGGAGCACGTCTCGTGCCATTCTACACGATGACCTAACGTTTAGAGAGTCGAGAACGTGAAAAAAAAAAATCTTCATTCCGTCACCCCCGGTCGAGCTGCCAAGCGCTCCAAAAGACTAAGTCCCACGCTCGGCCGAACGGTGGTATACGCTAGCTGCGGTGACTGAACGAAAACTCGAACCAGAGCAGCTAGAGCCTTGAAACTCGCAGGGAAGGTAGTTTGCGTCGATAGAAAGGTGCACTGCGGGTTTCGTCAAAATCGTACGGCCAGTTTTTTTTTTACGAATTTTTGAAAGTGCCGAATACGGGCGAAACTCAAAAAATTATTTAAAAATCAACCGAGCGACGCAGCGACTTGACAATTCGTAGGAGCACGTCTCGTGCCATTCTACACGATGACCTAACGTTTAGAGAGTCGACAACGTGAAAAAAAAAAATCTTCATTCCGTCACCCCCGGTCGAGCTGCCAAGCGCTCCAAAAGACTAAGTCCCACGCTCGGCCGAACGGTGGTATACGCTAGCTGCGGTGACTGAACGAAAACTCGAACCAGAGCAGCTAGAGCCTTGAAACTCGCAGGAAAGTAGTTTGCGTCGATAGAAAGGTGCACTGCGGGTTTCGTCAAAATCGTACGGCCAGTTTTTTTTTTACGAATTTTTGAAAGTGCCGAATACGGGCGAAACTCAAAAAATTATTTAAAAATCAACCGAGCGACGCAGCGACTTGACAATTCGTAGGAGCACGTCTCGTGCCATTCTACACGATGACCTAACGTTTAGAGAGTCGAGAACGTGAAAAAAAAAAATCTTCATTCCGTCACCCCCTGGTCGAGCTGCCAAGCGCTCCAAAAGACTAAGTCCCACGCTCGGCCGAACGGTGGTATACGCTAGCTGCGGTGACTGAACGAAAACTCGAACCAGAGCAGCTAGAGCCTTGAAACTCGCAGGGAAGGTAGTTTGCGTCGATAGAAAGGTGCACTGCGGGTTTCGTCAAAATCGTACGGCCAGTTTTTTTTTTACGAATTTTTGAAAGTGCCGAATACGGGCGAAACTCAAAAAATTATTTAAAAATCAACCGAGCGACGCAGCGACTTGACAATTCGTAGGAGCACGTCTCGTGCCATTCTACACGATGACCTAACGTTTAGAGAGTCGACAACGTGAAAAAAAAAAATCTTCATTCCGTCACCCCCCGGTCGAGCTGCCAAGCGCTCCAAAAGACTAAGTCCCACGCTCGGCCGAACGGTGGTATACGCTAGCTGCGGTGACTGAACGAAAACTCGAACCAGAGCAGCTAGAGCCTTGAAACTCGCAGGGAAAGTAGTTTGCGTCGATAGAAAGGTGCACTGCGGGTTTCGTCAAAATCGTACGGCCAGTTTTTTTTTTACGAATTTTTGAAAGTGCCGAATACGGGCGAAACTCAAAAAATTATTTAAAAATCAACCGAGCGACGCAGCGACTTGACAATTCGTAGGAGCACGTCTCGTGCCATTCTACACGATGACCTAACGTTTAGAGAGTCGAAAAC